>JANFAE010000865.1:0-24231 GCA_024613145.1 Pisolithus marmoratus | reverse complement strand
TTTTCGGCCGCGAATGTGGGTCAACCAGAGTGTTCAACTGTAAGCATTGGTTGTCTTTCTCCGTGAAATGCCGGTGGCATTTTTGTTCTCGTATTGCAATAGGATCCAGCAAAGTCATTTCTGCGAGAGCGGTTCCAGGCACGATGTCGTGAGCACACGAGGAAAGCAAGACAACGCGCTGTGAGCGACCGGAGAGGAAGCATAAGCAGTAGCGATGCCGGATTCTGCTTCAGCGACGAAATGGATTGTGATGAGGAAGAGACGGAGGAGGATGTTATGCAAGATGAGGTACCCGTTCCTCTACACTGTGACTGCGTGCCGGACTTGAATGCTAACTCTCGACATGCTTACAGCTGTTCAGGCGAATTGTGCAAAATGCTAATCATCGCTCGAGACATGCTTATCGACTAAGCTACTCCCTCGAAGTTGGATCATCCTTTGACCCGGACTTGGAGGACGTGAGTGCATGGGAGAGCGAGCTGAGAAGTGCGTTCGGTTACTCTCACACACGTTGGTGTTTTACTTAGGTCTCGACTTCTTGTTCTCTCCCTCTCGTAGCTGAACCACCACCACCACCGACGTCCACATCTGGCGCCTCGATTCCTAACTCGACAACTTCCTCTCGTGTAATGTCCACATCTTCACTGCCCCTTCCTCTACCTGCGACACCCGCACGGCCTTCAAGTGTTCATGCACCACAACTAACCAACGACGACCCTGACGAAGAACTGATTGCATATGCTGCACTAGCTGAATTTGCCGACATTGACCTTTCAGCAGAAGAGTTTTCATCGTGGAGCGACGTTGAGGATGATAGCTTGGAGCCACCCCAAGTCAGTCGGGGAGTAGCGGACCAGTATGATCAGGACATAGATATGTCATGAGGATGCCGGATACTTCGTCTCCTAAGAAAGAAGTATGGTGTATCTGTGGTCCTTGGTATGTTAACTTTGTATTTAGGTGTATATACAACTACATTCATTCGTTCATACTAATCACTGTCCCTCCAGGAGTCCTTCAGTACGACTGGTGCTGAAGGATTTCTGGTGGGACACGTTCATTGGGATCTTATCAACTGCTTAACCCATTGACCCTCTCAGTTTTCCTTGATGTCAGTGGAGGCCGTATTACCTGCATTCCGTTAGACAATGTACGCTGACCGTTACTCACTGCATAGACCTTCAAGTGTGTTGGTGTATCCGATACATTATGATGAGTCCTAATTTAGATAACCCCTCTTCCCTTGCGGAAAATTCATTTATGACAGCCTGAATTCTAGCTGTGTACAATGATTTATCCGCTCTGCGCTTATCCACATTTTAAGGTACGAAAAAGATTTCTCCCATCTGCACCATCAACTGACCGAACTACCAACGTACCGAATGATACAATTTTCCATGCACGGATTCTGATTCGGGGACGTGGAACAGAAGAGTTTCTTAATGCGTCTTTGTATGTCTTCTGCTTGGGCAGTACGGAGTGCCAGGTCTGGATATGGGAAGTTCAGTATGTTTGCATGCCTTTGCCCTCGTTCAAATGACATCTGCGCGTGATATTGCTATCGCCGAGGTCCTGCATCTCCATCCCACCACATGAGTGGCGTCCTTATCCTAATCATCGTGACCGCGGCGAAGAATCCAACTCACTTGGCAATGGCTATCACCTCCATGCTCGCCGTTGCAATGCTTTCGTAATTTGCCGAGGTCTGAGGAAACGAACAGAAAAATAGGACTACTTCATTAGGATCACGTACCCCTCAACCACCAACATCACCAAGTTCTTTCATCTCCATGCGTCATCCCACCTTCACAGTGAGTCCCATCCGATTGTCAATGCCAGCTGGCGATAATCCAGTCTATCAATTTGTTTTAACTGCTTGGAATCTCGATACTGGGCTAGCATCTCAATCCTTGAACAAGAGTAAGGAACGTTGTCTGTGAATATCAACTAGGTACTCTTCCGAACGGACCGTCCGGCACGACACCCGTAGGTACGACAGGCTTTGCTGTCGGCGACTTGAGCCAACGATGAACTCGCCAACAACAAATTTTACTTTGAAAAAATTTGTCCCACCTTCCGGGAAAGCATGAGTTTCAAGCCGGTTTGCGTATACGAGTAGCCCTGGTTGAGAAATCTAGGTACGCATTATCTGTCCCTCGACAGCCTGTGGTACCTTAGTACCTCCCTATCTGCCAAGACGGACACCCGGATTGGCTTGTCCACTACTGTGGTAATGTAAGTGTGCAGGCAAGAAGGAATATGCGTGCATGTCTCGAACATGCATCATGAGGAATTGGTTTATCTGATGGTGCGGATGTTTGTTGCCGGTCATTGCCTCTTCGACGTGCCTTGCTGCGCTGGTCATAGGCATGATGCACGATGCCTAGTAACGTAGTTTTGATACTCTCAGTGTCTCCGGCGGCGAGCCACTCAAGCGAGCCCTTGCAGAACAAGGTGTACGCATTGTGGGTGAACAGAAAGAGCCTTAACTCCACACGGCGTAAGAAAGCAATTTCCAGTTCATACGTCTTCTAGCCCATCCTCGGAGTTCCGAGGGTCAAAGGTGGGTAACTTCGTCACTGACATGCCAGTGGTGCCTTGCTCGGATTGGTGTTAAGATGCCAGCTGCGCCATGTCATGCTGTATCAGTTGACCCACAGATAGTTCCAGGGTACGTACATCACCCGGATATCGCTCTGAGAACCGGAAGTCCAGACGAGTCCACGATGCGAGAAGTCTTTTGCTTCATGGTTCCAACGTCACTGGAAGGAGGTCAGAGCGCACGGTGCACGGGGCTGTCCAGACTAAGTATGGGCGGCGTGCCGTTTGACCAATTGATGAGATAATGCCAACTCTGTCATAAGAGGGTCTTAATATGAATATTGAGTTACGTCGCACGGCTGGTCCAGGCCAAACTGTCATGGGACATGGGTTACACGAACGACAGTCGCGGCGAGGCCATTATGATCTGTGCTAATGAGTAGGCTAGTAGTATGCATTCCCCAGTGAGGCTTAGTAGACCTGGCAAGGAGAGCCCTCGAATACCTGGTGAGCTACGAGATGGGCGGAAGCGAGGTACAGTGCCGTATTGGAATGATTCCGTTGTCCTTTTTGCATGACATTTGATCAGAACCACATTACAAGTATGTACTAGTAATGTTGTGCGCGAGTTTGACAGGAGACGCTGAAGTGATCGTATGATCATTTTGGGCTGTTAGTTTGTTCTAAGGTGTGCTTTGTTTCCATCATCGTCACATTGATCTCATACTTTGATGTCGCACTCTTCTACTACACCATTCAATCAGGTCACGGTGGAGTAGTGGCGTGGAGTTGTTCCGCGCTGTTTTCGGAGGTAAACGTCCCTCCAAAAAGGGATTGATGGCAATCCTGTACTCTGGAGAGGACATGCCCGTTTAAGGCATTCACGCTACCCCATGATGTGACCGTCCGTCCAATCAGGAAACAACTTCTCTCGATTGAGCGTTTATATACGCTCGCAAATTCTGGTCTGCCTGAGGTCCTCGTCCGTCCCAGCCCAGGCTGCCAATAATGTGGTTCAGTTCCTCCCCCCACCGTCGCAATTGGTGAGTGTGCCTTTAACTGTAGTGACGAGGGTTCACCGTATTATATGAATAGTCAGGCTAAACAACAAGAGCGTCAACGCCAGTTCGACGCTTTACCATCCTCCTACCACGACGCGTGCACCGAGCAAGACGTTAAAATACTTGACTTGTCACTCTCAGACCTCGCCCATGCACACGCTTCCTCCTCCATATCGACGTCTGCTGTTTTAGAAGCATATGGGAAGAAGGTCGTTGCAGCTCAGAAAGCATCTAACTGCATTGCTGCAGTGTTGATACCCGACATTCTGCATTCCAGTGCACCACAGTTATTTCTTTCCACAACGACGGACGTTGCCTCGAGTCAGTCTTCGCTACTGAAAGAGAAACATTTACTTTCTGGTGTCCCGGTGTCGATAAAAGACTGCATCGACATAAAGGGATACGACACCACCGTAGGGTACTCTTCCCGTGCCAACAAACCGGTTCCTTCCTCTGCACCCATCGTCCAGCTCCTACACGACGCAGGCGCGCTTACTCACGTCAAAACCACCACACCACCAGGCCTTCTCGGTGTCGAGACCTCTTCCGACCTCTTTGGGCGCACTTCCAACCCGTACAACTCCGAATACTCGTCTGGCGCATCGACAGGCGGAGGCGGGGCACTTCTCGCGCACAAAGGTAGCATGATCGAGATTGCAACGGATATCGGCGGCAGCGCGAGATTGCCAGCACATTGGTGCGGTGTTTATGGGATGAGGTCGTCGATTGGACGGTTCCCCTCGTGGGGCACTGTTCCACCTTTACCTGGCCTCGAGGGCGTGGAGACGTCCTGTTCGCCTATGGCAAGACGCCTGGATGATTTGGAGGAGTTTTGGAAGAGAGTCGTTGCAATGAGACCGTGGGAATACGATCATACTGTACGTGTGTCCCTTTCGGTGCTGGAACCAACGACGGATTTGGAATTTGATACAGTGTATACCGCTATCGTGGAGACCTGCCAATATACGAGGCAGGAAGTTGCGGTTTGGTGTCATATGGGACGACGGTATGTCCCATTCCACTTTTGATTTCGAAAGTTGCTTGATCCCACCGCTCCGCAGGTATCGCCCCACCTACGCCCGCGTGTCGACGTGCTCTCCAAATGACAGTCGATGCACTCCAAAAACAAGGGCACGATGTCATTGACGTGTGAGCTTTCGCTTCCATTAATCTTCCATGTATAGATGCTAATTTCCATTGCACAGCACCCCACCTTCCATCCTTGAAGGTCTCATGATTGGGTTCCAACTCTGCTTCTCAGACGGCGGCGTCGATTTCTTCAACGCAGTTTATAAAGATGAAAAGCTCGACCCAGTTCTCACAGCAACGAAGTCCCTCCTTTCCCTTCCACTCTTCCTCAAATCCTTCCTCGCCCGCTTCACATCAGACCCTGTCCAATATGCCATGCTCACGTCCGTGCATGCCAAATCTCCATCACAAGAACGTGCACTTGTCGTGGCGCGCGAGGAATACCGGGCGAAATGGAGAGAAGTGTGGGAGAGCAATGGGTGGGATTTCTTGGTGTGCGCGCCTCATCCGAGTCCGGCAATACCAAAAGGGACCGCAGAGAAGGTGACGTTGGTGAGTTGTGCCAACATGATGATTTGGAATATCGTGAGTCGTTCTTCCATCCTTGCTATTTCGTTTCTCGTCTCAGTGAGATTCGTCGTTTCATGATCGGCTGGTACACAGCTCGATTATACAGCCGGTGTTCTTCCAATCACTACCGTTCAATCTACACTCGACGCTCTCCCTTCCACTTTCCTCAACTCCTCCGAGTATGCCGCAATGGGTCTCATCGCAAAGGGGGTTTATGCGGTGTACGACGCAAGCAAGATGGATGGTTTGCCGGTGGGCGTGCAGGTCGTTGGCAGAAGGTTAGAGGAAGAGAAGGTGTTGGAAGGTATGAGAGTCGTCGAAGAAGCGGTAAGGGCGAGCGGGTTCAGTAAGAGTAGGGAAGGATGTGTGTGAGTGTAAGTGAACAAACCGTTTACATCCACTTTAGTTCAACCCTCAACTCCATCCCTTCACAGTTTTCTCCAGGGGGGGCATCCTCGATCAGCCTATTTAACCGTCTATCCACTTATCCATCTATGCACCTAACTCCTCATTATTCTTTTGCATCTCCCCATTCACTCGTCTATCTATCATACCGTACAATCTAGCAGACAATCTATTACCACGACCTTTACCATCGGCCTTATCTTACTTTTCGTGTTCCTTCTGGATACCTTGGATTCTTTTCATCGGCTTCATATATGTATGTATATTGCGTATACCACTGACCCTCCTTCAAGTGGGTGGGCGAATTCTGTTTCCATACCAAGGTTGGAGTCAACGTCAACTTGTTCTCAACCCCTTCCTACCTGTATGTACTGGTGCGTCGTACACGGTACAGAGCTAACACACTTGTATATACGTACCTATATACCCCTATGAACCCGTACTTCTGAATCGATCGATCGCCGATCAACGGAAGTGAATCGGCATGTTCACAGACAGCGTCGAATCTAACAGGCCGGGGCGGAAGCAAATCACGCAAACAGTGGTTCGGCAGCTGAAATGGCAGGCCGATGGAGGACAGGGAATGGGAGTACCGCAAGTCGGATGTGTTGTGAAGCAAGTGGGTCCTATATGCAATAATGTCGGGGCGTGCTTGGGCAAAGTCAGGAGATGGTTTCTTAGAACTGCTGGGCGCAAAGTGTTGAACGGCGAGATCCATCGCTAGAAACGGGTAAGTCAATAGAGATGAGGGAAATACTTGCATGGCAACTGTAATGTCCGCGGCCGAGTGGGTTCTAGTGTTTTGTGAAGGATGTCCTTGATCACGAGATCACAAACAGAAGACTGCTTACCGGTGATCCTCGCTGAAGGTTTCATCCCGTCCTGGAGCGTCACTCCCACAAAGTAGCTTGCTGCGTCCAGTTGTAAAGATACCAGGGCAGGGTGGGAGCCGCAGGGATTACACAACATCGTATCATCTCCGCGACCTTAAGGTACCCTCCCTACGTGTGCTTTGACTAACACGCATTGTGACCCTGTCCAGCCCATGTGAGGTCCGAAATAACTCGGAGAAGAGGCAGGGCAAAGTATGCACTACCATAGTTACAAGAGTGGACATACCAAATAGCCTATACAGGGAACCAATCAAATGTTAGATACCAATATTTGCAAGGAAACGAAGGGGTGACTGTTGTCCTTAGAAGCTTTGATGGCCCATCTGTGGCGAAAAGGATGATAAGCCTTCGATACCACCGATAGTGTGGCACGTCGGAGGGAGAAGAAATCATCGTGTACCCATCACAAGGGCGTACCAGCATCAGATAGAAGCCTGATGAGATCTATCGTGTGTGTTTGTCAACAATGGAAAAACAGCGTCATGAAGAGAAGGGCAAGGAGTTGGCGAAGGAGGGCACGTGTAACGTATAAAGAAGCTAGCCAAAGAAGGACGGGTATCTTCTAGAAATGCGAGACTCATCAGCCGTTAGTTTAAGCCATAATGGGTTCTTGTTAGTCTCCCACGGAGAGAAGATTCAAGAGATTAAAAGACAATCCACTGCTTTTGCGGCAGTGGCGTGAGCACATATCATCCGACATCAATCCAAAGCAGTGGCTGAACCTATGAGATAGCTTACCTAAGCAGGTAGTGCAGCATCGCCGTGGCACGGACTACATTCTACAGAGCCCAGAAGTATAGTTTCCCAACGCACACGAATAAACTGATATAACGGCTGTGCGCACTGGTTCAGTACTACAGCTGGTGCAAGGAAAGTGCTGCACAATAAGTTGCATAATCCTCACTCAGGTGTTCATGGTCCCGGGTACTATTTCCGCCACGTAATTAGAGTACTACGTACCCAGCGCACTCCTGCATGCAGTGAGACGAGAAAAGCTTTAGTTCAGAAGCACAGACTACGACCTCAGTTCGCGACAAAAAAAATCCACAGCACTCGAACAACGAAGAAATCGACATGTCCTTCATTTCCGACCCCGACGACGAAGATCAACCCAACGATGCACCACCATTTTGGCAAATATAATTTCTAAAAGAAAGAAGTATAGGAGGTCGGAAAGGTAAGTAACCGACTCACTGATCCATTTCATACGCATGCGTGTCGTTCTCAACGTCCGCGACTCAGTCAAAGCAGAGTCCAGTCGAGCCTTTACCTGGGCAAATTCTTTCCAGAGGTCTCGCATGGTCTCCTGTTCTGCTGTCTTGCTCTCTACTCGAATTCGCCGAAGGATATCATTCCGTCTGTTCTCGAGTTTATCCAGGCGAGAACACAGCTCCTGTCCAGTGGTAGTCTCCTGCAGTTCCAACTTCATACCCGAAATTTCTTCATGTAACTGGAGCTCTTCTTGCCCTATCGTTTGTTCAACAACGAACCCAAGTAATTGCATGGCTGAATCTTGAGTGTTCAAATATTTGAACGCTGTACTTCCTCGAGAAATCATCATACTCCAGTAATTCTCCTTCAGTTCCTTCAACCTCTCTTCGCCAACGTCGTCTTCCACTTCATCCCACATCGTAGTGACTAGGGAAACCCTGGACGCAGTATTGTTCCCACACAATTTTTGGAAGTCCCGAAGGATTTTTATTGGGGTCGAAGCCGGATTACGGTTGTCTGATATGCGATGAAAATAAAGGACAGCCAAAGGTATTGGCCTTGTCTCGTATCTTAACATGTTTGTGGAATTCATAATGGACATAATAAGAATGTAGGATACACTTACGTGATGTCTAGCCAGTTTGAAATCATTTTCGGGACCTCTATTTCGAGCTTGTTCGTGTGATTGAGGCCAGGAGTGTCTACCAGAATCACATTAAAACCATTGACTACACACCGGGTGGCTTTGATGTTGCTTGTGCAAGAAGTCAAACTATGCCCTACACCTTCGCCTGTGTCCCCGCTAACCTTGCCAACGAACTGTGTCCTGCTGAGCAATGTGGAGTAGTATGTATTCCTAAAAAATCTCACCGAACTCTTCCCAGTACCAGTTGACCCTACCAACCTGGCAGTCAAAATGAATGATTGAAAAGACAGCATGATCCGGGTCATTATACTCACGCAATTATGATATCTTTTACTCCTGCCCGGTCCATGTCCTCGGTTAACTGGATCTCTACTTGCTTCTTCGCCCATTGTACGACGCCATCGAGTAATCGCATGGAAGAATCCCGAGTGTCCAGATGCTTCAACAATGTATACTCTCGCAATATTGTTCCCTGATCCTCAAGCTCTGTCAGCCTCTCCTGGCCATCTGCTGGGTCCTCTATTTCATCCCACATCGTGGTGACAAAGAAAACCCTGGATATGACATCTTTACCCCACAACTCTTGGAGCATCTCGATAACTTTCAGTGGATGCCCCACCACATGGCTGTGTGATATAGGCTGGAAGTAAAGAATAACCGAAGGCTTGGTTCCTGTTCCGTATCTAAGTGAATGCACAGAGTGTTCGTAATACCTAGACATAAACAGCAACATAGGAAACACTTACTTTTCATTAAGCCGGGTGGAAACTTTTCCTAAGATCGTGATGGGTGACTGCCTTTCACCATCAAGCCCGGGAGTGTCCACTAGATCCACACTGGATCCATCAGTAGAAAGTCCCTCGATGAACGTAACCTCCTTTGTACCACAACTGAGGCCATGTCCTACACCCCTGCCCGTATTCTCTGTGGCTTTGTCAATGAACTGTACTTGGTTGAGTAACGTCCAATAGGTATCGTGCAAGGAACTCACCGAACTTTTCCCTGCACCAAGGGTGCCCAGTACTAATCTGGTCATGAAATAGGCAACTAAGAAGATGCTATAAAAGAGGACCGTCATCGCACTTACACAATTACAACTTCTCTTTCACTGCCTTGTGCCAGCTCTAGTTTTTCAGATCCATCATCCAACGTATCTGGCAACAGCGGCTGTAAATCGCCTTGGGAGTGAGGTTTCGGTCTCTGGGGACGTTCTGCCCCCTCAGAATCCGGCATGACTTGGCCATCGCTATTATGCATCGACGCAGCATCTGTTAGTTTGAGACTCTCCAGATGTTCCAGTCGGCACACACCTGTTATTCAATTCTGACATTACCAGGGGTGACTTGGTTGTGTGGGATTGGTTCGGACACTTGGATAAATGCTGATTGTGCCAGGCAGCGTTGAAGCTAACTATGTGGTCGAGAGCTACAGGGAGCGGTGCAGGATGCACGAATCAATACTTCATTGAATGCCTACTTGATCGATTCGAAGGAAATTGATAGTTGTATGTTCGCAATGTCCTTACTTGTCATTCCGAATGTCCGACGCCCCAAGCCCTGACACACCGTCGGAGACCCTCGTATTATCAGTGGTTATGGTGCACAATGATCACATCAAGGAATAACAAAACAAAAACATCAGCGCTCACATTTAAATGAGGAGGGTACATGAATGATGGAAGCGGTAGGTAGAAGCACGAGACTATGAGTTGCTCGAGCCATAATTGCTTTTTACAAGTCTCCCCTAGGCAGACCAAAGACAATCGCTCATTCTTGACTGGTTTTTAGGGTGGCGGCATGAGCAAGGATCATATGAACTGGACCTATGATAGTACGTACTCGCATCGAAGTTATATATGTACTCAACACATTTCTGCACGTACAAAGACACAAACAGCTCTAGTTCAGCAACCCAGGGAGAAATCGAAAAAAAAATTCATTTCCAACCCTGGCGGCGACGGCCAACCCAACGATGCCCCACCGTTTTGGCAAAGATGATTCCTAAATATATTTATATATAGAAAACTGAGCAGGAAGGCAATCAACTCACTGATCCACGCCTTGCTATTGCGTATGTGTGTTTCCCTCAGCACCTGCGCCTGGGTCACAGTAGAGTCGAGTAGAGCCTTTACTTGAACGAGTTCTCTCCAAAAGTCTTGCATGGTCCTCCGGTCCACCCTTTCGCCCTCTGCCAGGATCCTTCGAAGGATTTCTTTCACCCTTTTTTCGAGCATTTCCAAACGAGAACACAGCTCCTGTCCAGCACTAGTCCTCCGTAATTCTAATTTTATACCCAATATCTGTTGATGCAACCGGAGTTCTTCTTGCTTTATTGTTCGTTCTACAACGGATCGAAGCAATTGCGTGGCTGAATCTTGAGTATTCAGATATTTGAACGTTGCACTTCCTTGCGAAAACATCATTTTCCATTGAGTATCCTTCAGCTCCTTCAGCTTTTCCTCGCCAACGTCAGCTTCCTCTTCATCCCACATTGTAGTGACCAGGGCGATCCTGGATATAGCATTTTTCTCGCACAGTTTTTGGGAGACTCGACGGATCTTCATTGGGGTTCCCACTGGAATACACTTGTCTGATATGCGATGAAAATAAAGAACAGCCGAAAATATGGGCCTTCTCTCATACCTTGAAGGATTCGTAGCTTTCAGAACGGACACATGAATAACAAACATGGGCAACACTTACGTGATATCTAGCCAGTTTGAAATCATTTCTGGGACCTCCGGCTGGGACTGGTTCACGTCGTTAAAGCCAGGGGTGTCTACCAGAATCACGTTGAATCCATGAATTGCACAGCTACTGGCTTTGATCTCGCTTGTGCAAGGAGTCAAGCTATGGCCTACACCCTCGCCTGTACCCCCAGTAGCTGTGTCGATGAACTATATCTTCTTGAGCAACGTCGAGGAGTATGTATTCCGCAAGAAGCTCACCGAACTCTTCCCGGTACCTGTTGGGCCTACCAACCTGGCAATTAAAACGAACAACTGAGAAGATGCTATGGAACAAAACATTTTTAATACTTACGCAATTATAACGTCTCTCACACCTGCGCGATCAATCTCCCTCTCCTCTTCTTGCTCCCTCGTCCGCTGTACAACCTGATCGAGTAATTGCATGGCAGAATCCCGAGTGTCCAAATGTTTCAATGATGTATACCCTCGCAATATTGCTCCCCGATCCTTGAGCTCTGTCAGCCTCTCCTCGCCATCCTCCGAGTCCTCTATTTCATCCCACATCGTGGTAACAAAGAAAACCTTCGACTTGGCGTCTTTCCCCACAACTCTTGGAGCAAATCAATAATCTTCAGTGGCTGCCCAGTCACATGGCTGCGTAACATAGATTGAAAATAAAGAATGGCCGAAGGCTTGGTTCCCGTTCCATATCTAGATGGATGCACAGAATGTTCGTAATGGTCCTAAATTAAAAACATGGAAAGTACTTACTTTTCGCTAAGCCGGGTGGACACTTTGCTTAAAATCATGACAGGGGACTGTCTTTCACCATCCAGCCCCGGAGTGTCCACCATAACCACACTTGACCCATCAGTGGTCAATTCCTGGGTGACCCTGATATCTTCTGTATGAGAAACTAAGCCGTGTCCTACTCCCACACCTATATTCTTGGTGGCTTTGTCAATGAACTATGGCTCATGGTTGAGTAACGTCGAATGCATACTCCGCAAATGGCTCACCGAGCTTTCCCAGAACCGGTTGGGCCCATTAGCCTGGCAATTGAAATGGGCGACTGAGAAAACCCTTCAAAGGAGATCTTACTTACACGATTATAAAGTTCTTTGTGCTTCCCCCACCGATCCTGTTGTCTATGCGTGCTCGTGCCTCAGTTAAAGCAGATTCAAGTCGAGGCTTTACTTGGGCAAATACTTTCCAGAGGTCTCGCATGGTCCTCCGGTCTGCTCTCCTGCCCTCTGTTCGAATTCTTTGAAGGATTTCTTTCCGCCTCCCTGCAAGTTCTTCCAAACGAGAACACAGCTCTTTCCCAGTAGCAGTCTCCTGTAATTCCAACTTCATACCCGAAATTTCTCCCTGTAACTGGTGCTCTTCTTGCTTTATTGTTCGTTCTACAATGGACCGAAGCGATTGCACCGCTGAATCTTGAGTGTTCAGATGTTTAAACATTGTACTTCCTCGCGAAATCATCGGTTTCCAATGAGTCTCCTCTAGCTCCTTCAACCTCTCCTCGCCAACATCGTCTTTCACTTCGTCCCACATCGTAGTGACTAGGTCAACTCTGGACATAGCATTTTTCCCACACAATATCTGGAAGAGTCGAAGGTTTTTCATTGGGCTCGCAGCTGGCATGAGGTTTTCTGATATGCAATGAAAATAAAGAATGGCCGCAAGTATACGCCTTGGCTCGTATCTTAACAGATTAGTAGAATTTACAACGGAGACTATAAGAGTGTAGGGAACACGTACGTATTGTCCACCCAGTCCGAAATCATTCCCAAAACTTTCAACTCGGACTTGTTGGTATCATTGAAGCTGGGGGTGTCTACCAGAACCACATTGAATCCGTCAATTGCGCACCTAGTGACCTTGATTTCGCTTGTGCACGGAGTCAAGTTATGCCCTACACCCTCGCCTGTACCCCCGGTGACTGTGTCGATGAACTGTATCTTGCTGAGAAATGTCGAGTAGTATGTATTCCTCCAGAAGCTCACCGAACTCTTCCCGGTACCTGTTGGACCTACCAACCTGGCAATCAAAATGAGTGACTGAGAAGACAGTGTGACGCGAATCGTTGTGCTCACGCAATTATAACATCTCTTATGCCTGCTCGATCCATGCCCTCGATTTCTCTTTGTAACTGGAATTCAACTTGAACTTGCCTCTTCGCCCATTGTACGATTCGATCGAGTAATTGCACGGCGGAATCCCGAGTGTCCAGATGCTTCAGTATCGTGTGCCCTGGCAATAGCGCCTTAAGCTTTGTCAACCTCTTCCCGCCATCCTCTGAGTGCGCTATTTCATCCCACATCGTAGTAACAAAGAAAACCTCAGACTGGGCATCTCTCCCCCACCGCTCCTCGATGACCCCCAGTGGACGCCGGGCTATGTCGCTGTGTGTTATAGGCTGAAAGTGAAGAATGACCGAAGGCCTTGCTCCTATTCCATATCTAAGTGAATGCAGAAAACGTTCATGATAGTCATAAAGTAGCAAAATAGGGAACACTTACCTTTCGTTAAGCCGGGTGGAAACTTCTCCCAAAATCGCAATGGGGGACCGCCTTTCACCATCGAACCCTGGAGTGTCTACGAGAACCACACTGGATCCATCGGTGGAAAAGCACTCGATGAATGCAACCTCTTTTGTACCCGAATCGAGGTCATGTCCTACACCCCTGCCGGTATTCTTCGTGGCTTTGTCAATGAACTGTACCTGGTTGAGTCATATCCAACACATATTCTGCAAGGGCTCACCGAACTTTTCCCAGCACCAGGTGTGCCCAACACTAAGCTGGAAATTGAAACGGACCACTGAGAGGAAGCTATGAAAGAGGACATCTTGCTTACACAATTATCGCATCCTTTGCACCCCCTTGTTCCAGTTCTAGTGTTTCAGATCTGCCCTCCAATGGCATTGCTTGATCATCGCTATTACCAACCGATGTAGTATCTGTTAGTTTGAGGCTCTCTAAGGCTTGAATCGGCACATACCTGTTGTCCAACTCTGGCATGACTAAGAATGACGGCTGTATGGGGTTGTGTATGGTTGGTTGGATAAACCAAGATTATGCCAGGTAGCGCCGAAGCTGACGACGTGGTTAAGACCTGCAGGGAACGGGGAGGGAGGACACGAATCAGTACTTCACTGAATGCCTCCAACGTGCTTGATCGATTTGAACGAGATTGTTGCGTGTTTCCAATGCCTTAACTTGTCATTTCGAATTTCCGACGCCCTAAGCCCTGACACCCACCGGGACCCTCGCATTATCAGTCCTACTTGGGTGGCTTATGATGCGCAATGGCCATGCCAAAGAACAAAAATAAAAATATCAGCCACGTTCACCCCGTTGTATACAATCAACTCCTCTATTTGAGTAGAGGATACGTGCACGTATCGCCTACTCGAATAAAAGCGTTTGATGTACACGTTTACATCTTCATCGTCGATCGCTCCAACCGATATCTAGAAATGATCAAGAAATTTCAAGACATTGTGTCCTGTAACTTCTAGTCATGACCGTCTCAGCTAGTTTCATATCCATACAAGGAGGTTATGAGGAATGTACCTGCGCATGCGCAATGGAAACGGTGAGCCAATGCACGACATGCATCAGCTCCAACGACAACTCCGTGGTCGGCCAACAATCGTCGCTGTATAATTCTTCCCGCCAGGCCACATCATCATCCACATAAAGTCGCATGCGTCACGAAGGCCGTCCGTCATTGGTCATTGACTATGGCGAATTCTACGGTGGTAGTGACCTCGCACGTACTGGACACATTCTGCCCGCAGCCGTCAGCCAAGAATGGATGGGGGCGATTTCTGCCTGCGCTCTGTGGGCCTGAGAGAAGAGGAATGGAAACTAGTTGCAAGTCTGTGGTGGAGGATGGATCGCAAATTGTAGATGTAGGTGGTCAGGCAATCCACAAGTCCATGAGTAGTGGAAGCTCGCTGACCATATTCCTGTGTTTGGATACTGGGGCATCATGATACGTACCACCAACTCTACCTCACGGGAACCAACGTACTCCATAGCTCTAATATTGATACTCAGAGACTGTCCTAGACGTCGTGCAAACTGGTGCGGTCGTCGACATATACAAAGTACATACATACAAAGGTCCAAATCATACAAATAAAAGTGTTCCGAAACAGATGCGATACGTGGCTGCCAGATATCGAGCGAAAGCAACAAGTAGAATACAGCTTGAAGATGGAAGGTCCTTTCCAACCGAGAACAATTCAACCATGATATGACATCGATTCACGATCAGGACTCGTTACGCGAGCATACTCAAGGAGCAATCTAGAAGCGGGAAATTGAACGATCAGAAAGTTTTCGCATACGCAGTCGAATGGGAACACGGGGAAGTAACTAGCTGACCTATAAAGATACGCGCTCATATCTGCTTTCCGCCAGAATTGTTGACTCCAATCCTTACCCGCTGCAGCGATCTTGGCAGCAGCGTCGTCATGGACACGAAAGAAGGCTACGGCGTCGTACAGATCGGAGTACGTGGCTTGGATTGGAATATAGTGCACCCACTCTGCAATGCGTGATGTGTACCTGCTGGAGGTCAGAAGGAAGGAATTACTTGTATGTGCTGTTGTACGCACCATTCGGGATATATAGTTGCCTTAAAGATGAGCGCGTTGCTTGTCATGAGCCTCTTGAAGCGTCCCGACCATCCATTTCCATCCACCTAATAACCACGTTTCATCAGTCCATGCAGAGATGGGTCATAAAGAACACACTGACGTCGATTATGAATTTATATCGACCTTCTTCCTTTCTGTCTTGGACTCTTCGAAACTCGAACATCTTCTCAAACATCCGACACGTCCCAGTACGTTCCTCACAAGAGAGCGGTTTGTCCACGTATGCTACATCCATCCACGCCGGATTCACTCGTGCAATGGGGATCTGCGCTGGTTCGCCCACAGGAACCGACGCATCTACGGGAACATCCAAAACACTAACGTTGCCTTCCATCATGTTCGTCAGAGCAACCAACCGCTGTCGATGGGCATGCACCCAGAGTGAACTTGGTGATGCATATATCCCGGTCGTCCTACCCCTCCAATCAAGACGTTCGTCGACTTTATGGGACCATGGCACATCCCCGGTGGCTTCTGCGTCCTCACCAGACGTCCAATCGTAGGGAATAGGGGGCCGAATATCGTGATGAAGGAGTGTGGCGCTGTGTGAGAAACAGGGGACGAGCGTGTGTCGTGGGTAGGGCCCTCGGTCATGAGCGAGAAATTGCCCATGCGTGACCAGGAGATCGCGGTGCTGACATGGGTCCATAGCTAGCCGGTGTGTAGCAATAAATGTTTTCGGCGATTCCGGTGGCACTGGGCTGGACGGATCATGAGATGGGAGATCGGGAGGGTCTAGGCGTGCTGGTGAATCAGGTGGACAACCCTCTATCCAACCTCGTTTTGTGACGGAAGGCAACTGGCTCTGTCTTATCGCTGGAGTAAACGTCGAGTTTGTGAGCTCACTTGGTCTAACGCTGGTAGAAACACGCACTTCTTCCCCTCGCTGCTGCGTCTAGAGCCATTTGCTTGATTCTCCAATCGGTGTGCATGGCAGGAGTGTCATGAGGGTGAAATAGGATACGCATGGGTGGAAGGTCGCTTCCAAAATCCTGCGTCAAATCGATGATAGCTGCGACGCGCTCAAGAAACGAGTCGTCTGCTCCAGTGAAGGTCGAATAAACGATCTCCAGCCCGTCGTTCGACGATGTCTTGGCGAGTGTAAACGTGGAATCTCTTGTCTCTGCTTCTTCTGCCGACTTTATGATATCCTCTGGGTCCAATCCCCAGTACGGCTCGACATCATGATATATTTCGTCAAACTCGTCCGGAAGTTGGACGTTGTGCTCGACGACGAAATCCCACCTGTACGGATGAGAAGGCAGTCGTCCAGGGAAGAGGACAAGGTTGCAAGAACATTTCTTACCACTTGTCAAACCCCAGTGGAGGCGCGCGGCTATATCGAC
Source organism: Pisolithus marmoratus (assembly GCA_024613145.1). Lineage (NCBI taxonomy): Eukaryota > Fungi > Basidiomycota > Agaricomycetes > Boletales > Pisolithaceae > Pisolithus > Pisolithus marmoratus. Next base: position 7,164 of record JANFAE010000865.1, on the reverse strand, counting down.
GTCTGTATTCCGCGACAGCTTCCGCTAGCGTCGTACTTGCCCGTGCAAGTTTTCTATCCCACTCGGCCTCCGCATTCTGCATGAGCTCGAAAATAGGGTGAGGTCCGTTTGGATTGACGGTCAACAGGCCATCGGAAGTGTACGTGTGTTCCTGGAGAGACAGGGTTTCTTGGGGACGAATGCCATGTCTACCACGTGAAGGACAGAACTGGAGTACAGAGACGTGGTGAACATGCGATTTCGGATGTCGCATCTGGATCAATCGGTAGGCGAGAACAGTGGCGAGCACGATCCAGAAGAGGAGCTTTGCGCCTCCAGCTAGCGTCCAGTTCGTTCGCCGTCTCGCCATGGCTGTCCTCGCGACCGGATGATATGGAGGAGGGCAAGAAAGGTGGACCGGAGCTTTCTTGGTCTTAGTTCGTTCGCAAGCGTCACGATATCAATACCACCTGAATTGTGGGCGGCAAAACCGGTACATACGGACTGCGGCAACGGTGTATTCCGCTTACCTAGTTATCAAACTATTTCCTCATAGTACCGTTTGGGCGTGGTCTTTCCACACAGGGTTACGTGGTTGACTGAAGACCCAGGTTCAGGCATGAGAGGAACCACGGGCGGTTATCATCAGGTGTCAGATGCTCATCCACGCTTGTCCGTAAAAGAAAAGGCGCCTATTACATGGCCCTGCGGTGTGCACGTTCTTGATCGCAACACAAGCTGACAAACACTAATTACTATACCATAAACGAGGTCTTATCTTGCAATGAGGCGTTCCCGATGTCATGTTGTGCTATAAACCTACTACATATCGCTGTCAGCCGGGCGAGGGTGGTGCTCCCCTCAGACCCTCAGCTGTCAGGACAGTCATGACAAGGTCACGAAGAAATTGGACGCCCAGATGTGCAAAACTCCTCATATGCGTCGTGTTCGCCGCTGTGCTCGCCCACCAACGCCATCCAAATGTGAGCATCCGAAGTCGCATGATCATGGCGCTTCTGTACTTCAGTTCTGCCCTTCGCGTGTTGTTTATGTAAACACCACATCCACCCCGAAGCCAACCAGTCTGTTTGGGGACACACATATTACATCCCCGGTGACATGCTCGCCGTCAATCCAAACGGACTTAACCCTATTTTCGAGCTTGATGCGGAAGTTGAGTGGAACAGAAAGTTTCCATGTACAAGTCAGAGACAACTTACGAAGCTGTCGCCGAACACAGGCCGATGTGGCTGCGCGCTCCGAAATGCAGTCTTGACTTCTTCCAAGGACGATTGTTGTTGTTCTGTACAGGTGCGTCTTCGTCATCAAACACGACAATCAACTTCGGATGCGTTTAACCAGATATGTCATGATATCGAGTCGTACTGGAGATTGGACCCAGCAGGTATCGCAAGGTCAGTAGAAGGAGTTGACTCCATGTTTACACTTGCGAAAACTCGTTGAACCGCGGACGCGAGATCGTTTGTTCGACATTTGTTGCTGCTGACGCGACTCGTTTTGTGAGCACGTCATAGTCCTCGATTTATCGCGGCCGTTTGGCAGCGACCTTCCACCAATCCGTATCGCATTTCATCCTCACAACCCTTCCGCCATGCATACCCATTGGAGAATCAAACAGATGGCCCTAGAGGCAGCTAAGAGAGGACTGCCTGAGCTCGCAGACGCTCGCTCTAGTGGTCAGTCAAAAATCAGCTGCCAGCTACCCATCACAGAACGAGGTTGGATACTCTCCCATCTCCATCCAGCCTTGCGGTACAGAAACCTCTCAATGCTTGTATTGCGACATACCAACTAGCTTCGGATCCATGCAGGCACCGTCGTCTCTTGGTCAGCCACGGGCAATTTCTCGCTCACGACCGAGGGATCCTACCAACAATGCACCCTGGTGCCCTATCTCTCACGTGGTACCTCCTCTGGCCACCCACACCCTACAGTTGGACCTTCGATGAAGATCTCATCGCCAAGTTCACTCCGAGTGTATGCACATGGGCAATGGTTAGTCGCCTTGACGGACACGATGGAGAGCAAGGTTAGCATGTTGGATGTTCTCGTAGATGCGTCGGCTCCTGTGGGAGAACTGGTGTAGCTGCCCAGGGCACGAGTTAATCCGGTGTGAATGGATATGGCGTATGTGCCTAAAACTACTTCCTTGTGAGGGACCGGCCGGGTCGTGTCAGATATTAGAGCTTTGGAGAGCGCAAGGCAGAAAGAAGAGGGTCGATTATTTTCATCGTCGATGTCGCATTTCCTCACGACCTATCCTCGTATGAGCTGAAGGGATTGATGGGACATGGTTATTAGGCGAGTGTCCTGGACATTTCAAGGGAATCCTAACAAGCAACGCGTTCAACTTTAGGCCTTATATACCCGGAATGGTACGCGCAAACTTGTACTCACACAATGCGTTGTTTTTCTGATCGCATCACGCATTGTGGAGTAGGTACACTGTGTTCCAATCCAGACCCCGTACTCCGACTTTTACGACGCCATGACCCTCCTTGGCTTTCATGACGATACTACAGCCAAGATCGCTGCAGTGGATAGGGATTGGAGTCGACGATTCCGGCGGAAGGAAGACATGGACGCGTATCCCTCTAGGTCAGTTGGAGCGCTTCCTCGTGTTGCTATTCCAGCGTTTACTGGACGACTTTCTGATCGTTCAATCTAGATTACTCCTTGAGTACGCTCGCGTAACGGGTCCTGATCGCGAACGACGTCATATCCGGGCTGAATTTTTCCTGGTTGGAAACGCTTTTCCATCACTAAGTTGTATTCTCTTGTCAGTGTTCTACCTATCCATTCTACTCGATTTCTGGCAGCCATGTATCGCATCCATTTTGGAACATCTTTTTTTATCACTTGGATCCCTGTACTTACTAGGCAACCAACACACGCCAATCTGCACGACGTCTGGGAAGGTCTCTGATTACAAGTTATGACCGTTCCTTGCGAAGATGACCGGGTATCAACACCTCTTAACCATGGCTAACCGGCAATTGTTGCAGAAAAATAATCGGGTACGCCGAGAACTTGAGTAGCGAGGTGTTTGCGACTCGAGCCTTGAGGTTGAGATATGCATGGCAACTAAGGAATTGCACCTACAATGAGACGGTCATACAGTCAAGAATACAGGTATATGGTATCTGTAAAAGTGAACGAACTATAGAAACAACGCTTCACATATGTTACGATGTCAGAACCTCGAATGACACCTCATGATTGACCGCCCGTCCATCGGACAGCCCCTACTTGGAAAATATCTTGCGGAAAAGGCTAGACTTGGAACCTGATCGTTCGACCTCGTCCACGTACTTGACTCTTACCCTCCCGTCTCTCGTCTCCGCCTTCAATTCGTAGCCTTCCCACTGTGATGCGGAGTCAGACATAGCCGAGAAGTCGCCCACAAAGAATCGGGTGGTGTGATCTGCAACACCGAGGGGTGTGCTGTTTCGGAGGAGTTCGTCTGAAAGAGTACAGCTCCCATCTCTGGATTTGAGCGCGACAGGACCGTGGAACGAACGCGGCAACAGGACAGTTATCCGTCCGTCTCTGGTGAATACATCCAAGAAGAATGGTTCGATGGCATCTATCGCATGCTGAACTCGTCGTGTCAGTCATCTATTCCTCCGTAATATAAAAATAGATCATCCTACGCACCACTTTAACAGCAATGGACCCATCTCTAGAGCTCACATGCAAAGTTGTCCGACGTTTATGTATCTTGGAGTGTTCTTGATGACCCGCCAGCCAAATATCGACATCCACGCTTCCATCGCGCGTGTGTAAATGCAAGTTCTTCCGATCTTCTTCTGTCTCGCCTTCACCGAGAGGTGGGAGGTGTGTCGATGGGATGTCCATCGATGGATCGATGATGTAGCTCCCTTTAATCGGGCTGTGCATTCCGACCACAGAGAGGTAATTTGTAGGTTTTCCTTCCGGTTTGGAAAATGTGTCGGCGGAAAGTTGTGCACCCCTGAGCACCATGGTGTCCTGTGGGTGATCGCCATAAGCGGGTGGATGATCTTCGATTGTATCAATTTTCGAGACCTAGTTACAATTCCTACTTGTCAACATTGCTGTCAGAGGGATGCGAAACTACTTGCCTTGGCGGGGTTGTCCGTAGGTTGGTGAGACTCCTCGACCGTAGTTCGATCCACATTCTCTGTGTAGTCTTGAGTCTGAGGAGCCTTCTCCGACGTGACGATCATTGTAAGCGGCGAGTTGGTGTGGGGATGGTGTACGGGTGTTTACTTGGACGAATCGACAGAAGTGAGGCAGGCACGGCTTTTATCCACGAAATGGAGGTCAAATCGCAAACTCTGATATACCTGCTGAGCGAGGTCAAGCTGCTGCGCGAAGATCTCAGAGGCTGCGCCTGTCAACCAGTGGCTGCGGAAGCATGGGTGGCACTACTGACAACCGTGTCTGATAGACTGACTTATCTCTTGTTCGATCTGTGAAAGGAAAACAACGCCTGTACAGGGCCGCATCAGCAAATGTAGCTGCGCTCTGAAACCGGTGCACACAGGCATTTTATATGTACTTTCATCGTACTCAAGCTGGGATTGTGGAATTCCGTGTGCCTGACCCTCCGAGGCTAAGCTCTGCGGAGCAGTCGACCCTGCAACACAGTACACATCAAGCTCCTGGACTCTCACTATTACGCTAATGACCACGCGGTTCTCTTGTGATACCGAAGTCCAGTGCTAAACTTTTCCATATTGACAAAAAAGGAGCAGTGGTACATAGGGTTAGGGTTAAGAGAGAATAGGAGCAAAAAAGAAGAGGCCTGCCCAGCCAGAGTGGCCATGGCAGGACTGGAAAATATTGCGACGGTGCATGAGCCGAAGCCCATACAAACCGCAGGGACCCTCTGAGGACAGGGTCGCCGTGCAATGGAAGATCCCCACGGCCCACGGACCCATATCCATGAAGGGGCTCGTGCCATCAAGGTAAGTATGAAGAGAGTAAGGTGTCTGACGGGGGCTTATATATGTCGTGTGCACGCACGGACCAACCGTGTGTTGTCAGCGATGCGATATTCCTTCTTCGGACTTGCACTTACTAATTTTGGAAACTACGAATCTCTTCAGAATCCAGAGCACGCATTCCACCAAAGTATGTAATCGTCTATCTCGGGTGGATAAGAATTCGGGTCTTCGTTGAGGTGAGCCTCAATCAAAGCTGATTCTAAAACCATTGGTTGGTGGTACGGATGTGCTGAGTGGTAGCTTTTCTTATCGTGAGTACATGTGATAGCACTCATACAGACCAGGTTTGCTGACCTTTGCGACCACTCTGATTGGGGATTACCTGGGGCAGCACGTGGACAACGCGTGGTACACCTAAGCGGAGGCTTGCTGAATATTTTTCCCCACTAGGTGTCCGTAAAGCGTCAGAAACGCTTCCTTTTTATCACCTACATCTCATCGATCGGGTCTCGCAGTTGCACGTGAGCACTCTGCCGTGAATCAGTGAGAGACGGGCGTCAAGTTAAGTCGCACAGGTAGTACGTTCTGCGACACTCCACCTGCCCATGAACGGAGCAGGGCCATCCCGACCTCGCAATAGATATTCAACGGTATCAAACCGGCCACAGAGCGCATACGAAGATGACCTCCTCCGAATGTTGGCCAACCTGGACCCGGACGACATCGACCAATATCAAGAGTATCACGAGCGTAGACATCGACGGGGTCGACGAATGTCAGACTATGATGTTGCTATGAGTATGTTTTTGGAGGATGCGAAAAATCTGGAAACCCTTGAGGAAGATAGGACAGTTGCTTGCGCGTTGGCTCGGGATCCCGATCTTGAGGACGAAGTGGCCACGCCTGTGGTAGAAGAGACCACTCCCAGGCGGGCGAATTTTCCGCGGTGAGTATGTATAGAAAAGATAGGTATCGGTCTCATTTTGTCTGCATCATCAATATCCATAGAATGCGAACATTGGGCAGACGCTTTGTCTCCCTGTTAAAAACGTGGGCTCGCACTCCTCTAATACCTACGACGCCCCCTCCACCTGTACATGACATAAGGCAGGTATCACCTCCAACCATAACACCTGCACGGTTTGTTATGTCTACTAATGTAGTTCTACCTGCTTGTTCTGATGGTAAAACCCGTTACCTAGGTCGATGACCCGTCGTGTCTGCGTGATTTGCCAGGACCCAATTCATGGATCCAAATTCCGAGCACCTTGCGGTCATTACTACGATATCCCATGCATTACTGACCTCTTTCAATCTGCCACGCGCGACGAAAGCCTGTACCCTCCTCGCTGCTGCAGGCAAAACATCCCATTTCCCCAAGTCCAACCTCACCTCTCGCGTGCTCTCGTGACACAATTCCAAGAGAAGAGTAGGGAATTCGGGACGCTTAACAGAGTGTATTGTGCTCGGCAAACATGTAGTCGTTTCTTAGGTCCTCTCACCGAAGCCGCATCTGGAACAACAGTCTACCATTGCCCCGCCCCCAATTGCGGAACCCGAACGTGCGGGAACTGTAGGGGACGATACAATGGATGCATGCATACGTGTCGACAAGATCAAGGTGCCGAACAGGTCCTCCATCTCGGACGTTCAGAAGGCTGGGCGCGGTGTCCAGGTTGCTCGCAACTAATCGAGCTTAACATGGGGTGTTATCACATGACGTGTCGGTGCAGGACGGCATTCTGTTATCTGTGTAGTGCGAGGTGGAAGACGTGTAGCTGCCCTCAGTGGGATGAACAACGGCTGTTAACTGCGGCGGAGCGGAGAGTCGATGCACAACTCGGTGGGGGCGAGCATCATCATAGACGGCATGTTCGGCCTGGTTCTGTTCAACTGGCACCTCGGTCCATTTTGATTAGGGAACCCACGGACCAGCCTGTACCAGCGGTACAACCAGTGGTTCCCACTCCTGCACCAGCTGCCCAGCCAAGAGTCCACAGTCCGAAAAGACGGTCAAGCCGCGTCTTAGATGTTTCAAGCCCACACGGTTCTCGCACTCTAGGCGAACGCCTGACGGTGCGGAACGTTCGATCTTTGGCCACAGGAACCCAAACCCATCGCGATGATTTGATCAACGAAGCAATCGAACGGCTGCGCGCCAATCACGATTGTCAGCATACACGCTGGAAATATCGTAGGGGTGCGGGAAGGTGTGAAAATTGCCATGATATGT
>JANFAE010000864.1:0-24343 GCA_024613145.1 Pisolithus marmoratus | reverse complement strand
CTTCAAACACGGCCCAATTCAGCAGTGCTGGAATACCCCGAATTCTTGCAAAATAGTGAGCGTTCCGCTAGCCCCGATCCGCTGATTCTCAATTCTTAGATGAGATGCCGTGCTGGATCTTTCTGTCGTCTCCAAGAATCTGTATAGCACTCCCCTGTACTCTGTCTCCGATCCCTGGGTTTGGTGCCGAAATGAATTGAACAAAGAGGTCGTAGATGAATACCGAAGAATCAGGTGGGTTTGTCATTCAGCTGTATGGTTGACTATATCCATTAGTTTGTAGGGAAGAGTTTAGTATCACTCAAGACAAGCTGCTACGACACGGGGAAGAATCGAAGGAACCAGCGTTTGAGCTCCTCAAGGATATGTTTGGTGTCAAGCATTTGCGATGTATGGTAAGTGTTTGTATCATCCATCGACAAGCGCACAGGTTGAGAAACCACCAGGTTGGCGATATAACTTTTTTTGAGCAGCTGGCCTCGCCTTTGAGTATGGGTAAAGAGCTTGGTACAACAGTCTCGAAGGGTGGGATCCATTTGCTATGCCATACACATCCTTGACATGTGGTTGTAGGGAATATGTCTGGCTCACCGAAACCTTGTGTTAAGCAATTAGTTATAGCCTTACTTCAAGCAATGAATGGAGTCACGCATGCGTTCCAGTTGCGCCAGTCATCAGGGGTAGTGGAAATGAGGCACATGACGCATTGGGTCGCGACAACCCTTGGTGCTGAGGTAAATGTCCCAGTTGTTGCCGTCGAAGATCCATGCTCTTATGGTTCTGAATAGTTCCTTGCTGATATTAGTGTCGCGTTCCTCGGAGCACAGGAGGCATTCAATGACGTTAAGTCGTATGTGGCTCTCTTTTTGCCGTTTGCACGATTTAATGTACTTCAGTACGGACGGGCGAGAAAGAAAAAGAAACAGCTCTGTAGCTGACAACGCCAGGTGAGCATGGGTACCCATTACACTGACTGAGAAGAGTCATACTGTACTCAGCGTCCAATCACTGGTGGACGAGGTGGCGGATTTGCAATTGCAATATCACAAATCGAAGAATGACGATGAACGACTAGTTCTGGAACAAGATATTGTCGGCACGGTACGATGATATCAGTCATGTTAATAACTTGGGTGACCGTATATCCTACAGATCTTACTGGCATGTCGTTATGGAATATCTTCGGAAACCAACAAACGCTCTTGGAGGAAAGTTGCTTATAATACCTGTTCCTTTTCAATTTAACCTGATGCCAAACAGGTTATAGATGGTGTTTTGAGATATGAGACAACAGACATGTCAACGCCTTTGCTAGAAAGGGAAGAACGCGTCAATGTAAGCTTTTTCTTCATGTGACAAATCATAAACCACTCTTAGCTCCCATCCTCCGCGCCAGTGCTTGCGTTTTATTGGAGACATCTTCGAGGATGCATTTTCTGATGCACCGCTTGATAACCACTTTCACCTGCGATGGTATGTATACCATGACTGTTTTAGTCCGAGATCACTATATGATGCGCCAACTTGTATCTGTTTCCCAACCAGGCCCATGGCCAATGCCAAAGCAGGGATATCGATGCATAAGCTCTACCTTGCCAGTTGTTCTGGATGGAAAGTCGGAGGGACAAGCTTGTAGCATACATCATCAAGCACCTGTAGAATGTAGAACGCAAAGGCAGCTTACGGTTCTACAATATGACTGTCGCCACTGAATCTATGTGGGAACTGGGAACTTCAAGGTGCACGGAACAGCAGATACTTCTAATTCGTCCTGTAGATTATCACACGGCTCATCGTGGGGTATCGACGGAAATGGACGATGGGGTACGTTTTTCAAGATGTCGTTTCGGCTCGTTTTCTAACAGTACTACAACACCCATGATTTCAAGCCTACAATAAGTATCCGCTACACCTACGGCCTTGCTAACTCAACCGTCTGAGTGAGTATGGCTGAAATATTGTACCAGTCTGAGCCTCCAGATACATTTTGTGTTTCGACGTTCCCGCCTTCGCATCTGCCAACATTCTGCATAACAAAATTGGCCTTCCGTAGTGGTAGGAGAATACAAGGTCACAACACATACCGCCGCAAATGAGCTTGGCTATCATCTGGGACATCAACAAGGATATCTTGCAGGACCTTCGCAATCTTGCGCACGTGCTGGCAAAGTCAAATTAGTTCAGGGTATACAATAATACAACCTGGTGCATGTGGGGGGTCATCACCTACACGGGCGGTGGTCCCAGTATGCTGCATGCCTACTTTGTCCGCAGTATTCATTTCGTCACACAATCTGAGCGAATCCACAACCTGGTGTGGATCAGATGGCATCAAGAAGAATGGCATAATGTAAACTTTCCTTGGCCGTCGCTTGTCTAACCTCGAAGGAGATTCCACGCTCGCATGTCAGCAAGATCTACCCATCTACACTGTCAGCGAAAGCGATAATACGATCGGTTCAGTTCACACTTTGCCTACAATATCTTCCTCCAGTGCTCGGCGTTCGCCGTCATCGCTCGCTTTGCGATGTTCTTCTTGCAATGTGTATATCTCTTTCACCATACTAGATATGTAATGGGTACTTTGAAGGGTAAGCACTTAAGCTTGCAGCCAATCTCCGTAACGGGGAATGCTCACCCGTCATTTTCTTCCCCTGCACTGCTGAGGTACTATTGTAAATTGCGGAGCCCCACGAGAGAAGGGTACTAAGCACGCACTATGTCTTCAGATCATTCATGCTTAGGAGGCCAGAAGCGATATCTTTGATAAACTATTCGTCCGGGTGACTGAATGTATAGAGTCCTGAAAACTGATGACAATACGTACCCCAAAACCAAGGGTATTCACTATTGGATGCACTTTTCGAAACTACCAATAGCGGTGATTCACTGACGAACAACTGGTTTATGTAGAGTTCCCGGTGTTGTGTTGGGATCCAGGTACTCGCTGTCACTGCGCAGTTAGTTCACCCGTAAGGGATGTTCCATTAGACCCTTTACCAGCTCCCGAAAATGACGCCAGGCGCTCGAAAAAGTTATGTTGCCAACCTGACATATTTCAACTGAGCGAACCACGGAAATGGACAGGGAAGGAAATGCACACAAGATCTTTTAGATGTCTGATGCCAAACACATCCATGAAGGGCTTGATCGCGGCTTCCTTCTGATCTTTTGGGGACCAGTCACATATTGTCCTGAAGCAATCCCTACAGTCCGCATGGAAGTATCATATCAACACGACCACAGATCAACCTACCTTAACCAGTTAAATTCCCACCCTCCTCCTGTGTCAGTGTTGTATGAACAGCGAACTCTGGGGTGGCCACAGTAATAATAACGGAGTAACAGAGTAATAGGATGTGGATTCGTCAACGGTGATTCGAGCCTTCCTCTGCAACAGCCTGCACATTGGGCAACATCGATACTTACCTTGCAATTGCCTGGCCTGCCCCAGGCGCCACAGTAACATTTGCAGCCCAGATAGATTTTGGAGAGATGGCCATGCTTGATGTAGCACGGCAGACCCTCTTTGCCAAAGTGCATACGCTGGGCATAGGCTACCCCCTGAATTGCGCATTCGGTCGAGTACCTTCTTGGCATAACGGTCCACCGGGGGCCCATCGTGTTGCTCACATACAACATGCACCCATTCCTGGCCAAAGCAGTAGCCAAATACAACCGCGAAGTAAACTTTGGCGGTGCTATCTGCATAGACAACAATGGCAAGTGGATTATTGGTTGATAATTTTATGCAAGGGCTGCTAGGCGAAACCATGTCTTTTATCGGAGGGAAAATGCCACAGCGAGCGAACCAGAGACCATGCTGTCGTCTATCTCAAACGTGAAGTCATGGCGCGTATCGTCGCGGCAAGCAAGGTAGAGTTGTTGGTACTCTGGAAGTGGTTGTGGTTTTCCAATTGCGCCGATGTATCTGTAGTGGTTGGATCCGAAGTAAGCCAAGTCAATGGTAATTGGCATCTTGCTGTTCCCCTTGCGGCACGCCAGTGCTGCTTGGATGACTGCTGGACAGCCATAATACGGCACAACGGGAAGCCATATCTGAATTCCCGCGTGGCTATAGTGAACACATGAAGCCCTTGGTCAGCTGGTATGGCGGGCATAGTATTGGCAGCTGCTGACAACGATGAAGACCAACCGAGAGCATCTCTGGACTAAATTCTTTCGGTTCTATTTCAACGACATCATGGCAATCCCTGAAGAGGTCCGGGTGTCGGCGAGGACACTGCTCGTACGCTGCATCTTTCTCTCTGGATCCCAAGCGAAGATCGTCTGGTCATTCGATGCGCGGATGACCTCTAACTGTAAGCGTTGAAAAGCTTTTTCTCTCTCTCCATATAGCATTGGCATATTGACGTCTAACAGACCCATCAGTGAATATGCTCGGTCCTCGATGCGTGTCGTCGTCCTGTCAGCAGCCCACGACATAATTGGGCGACGCTGGGACGGAATGAAGACAAACCGTCTTCAAGACACTAGACGGGACTCTCGTGATCCCCTCTAATGCGGACGCCAAGGTTTGTTTATCACCGATGTACTTCCAATCCTTGTTAAAGAATTGAAGGTCTCTCGGGGCTATCAGCTCCTGCAATGTCCAGCCACGCGAGAACCACTCCGGCCAGCCATTGGACTGTTTGAAATTCTCGTTGTCACGTTTGGTTGGAAAGGAAATAGTGTCGTGGAGGTAAGCATAACATCGCCTCGAGTTCTTGTACCAGTGAAACATAGAATTAATCGTTTCAGACAACTCTGAACTGCTCTGCTTGTCGATACAACACGTGTCGACCCAGAGCCACTCGAAGCCATCCTTTTTGGTCCGCTCACAGGTACTAAGGACCTTTTGATAACCGGCCTTCCTTCGTAGTTCGCGTCTCTTACCCAGTTTCCGAGTTCCGCCATGTCCTGGTAAGATACCTCATTCTTGCCCCAGCGGTGGGATAATATGCAGTAATCCTTGTTCGTGTCGTCACGTTCCTCAAAAACCTCGAGGGAGGTTTTCCCCATAGCTTTTGAAGTTCGCTCTCCCTCTCCAGGAACGCGTTTACATTGATCATACGCATCTTTCATGGGCAATCGATCTCAGCGAGTAGTCAGTCATCCATAAAGTAGCTGGTACACACCACAGTGACAAAGTCGTTGACTGAATTGGAAACCCGTCAGAATAAGAAGGGGAGGCGAGTATCAGACGGAAGAGATACAACTTTGGGAGAGAATGGCGGCCTGGCTGCTCTCTCCGTGTGCCGTGTCGAAAGAGGTTGGCAAGGGGCTATCGCGGTAAATACGAGCATACACAACTACGCATCCACTACCAATTCTAGTCCACATGGGTGATCAAATGTTCCAATATAAGCAACCTGGTGCATAACAACTTCACAGGTTTCATACCTGACCACGGAGTGTCTGCTATGGAGGACGACAGTGCCGAGATAGAGTTGGTAAGCTTCAAACACTCAAAAGTACCCTGAAGTCGAGGCTCATTGTTGTCAAAAGCTGGAGCAGAATCTCAACAAAACACACCAAATATCGAAACGGATGATATGTACGTTTTCCCCATCGGTCCCTAGGCCAGGGCGTTCATCCAAATAGCCATCTTAACCGGTCTCGATGCACGTTGGTGAAATTGGAAAAGTCGATATTACCATTGTACACTGCAACCCAGAAGTTGAACCAGAGGTCACTCAGTTGGTTTCACTCGTCTGCCTCTCGACTGAGCTGACGAATGGCGGGTAGATATTGACCGTGCACTATCAAAGATCGATGAAGTCGCGAGCAGCCAAGAAGGCATTGCCGTGGAGGAGGGCCCTGATACTACGAGGGTACTCCGTTTTCAATGGCTAGAAAGATTTGACTGACATCGTTTCAGCCCTCAACCGGGGCAAGTGGAGGTGTATATGGACACCCTCGGCCGCTTGAATGCAGCTATTGCATTCAAATCCTCGGATGCAGACTCTTGGGATACAGTATTTCATGGCCCTTGCCGGTTGTGTCCCTACTGATGTCCGATTTTTAGGCTCGCTTAGTCGAAACCGGGCCAAGAAACTTACCCAATTGTACACCAAACTCGTTGCAGAAGGATCATCCGGTTCACCGCCCATCGCGGGTCTTGATTTCATGCCAGTCATGTTTCCTCCCTCATTACTCGCTTCATTGAAACCCCTTGTTGCGTTCCTGCGCACCTTGCCGGTGCCATCCACGCACCCATCCCATCCGGCAGCTCAGACTATTCTGGTAACTTTGAGGGAGGCACAGCGAGGGTATGCTGATATGCGTGGGGCCTGGAATCGTAAAGCTCTGGAAACGCATGCCAAGCGCGTCATAGACCGCGCCGAGACTCTCGACGGCGTCGTGGCTGGTAAGGAATTTGGTACCTGGGTTGCAAATCTATTCCGGACAGCAGAGGTATGTCCAATCACACGTGTTATTTTCCACTTGTTGACGAGTTGCTTTTAGACAGAATATGCTCTCCTGCTTGACCTTGCTCCCCTCTCTAGCCCCTCTCTTCTTGCATCAACTTACGACACTCTGCTTACCCCACTGCTTCAGCTTTTCACTGACACAAATTCGTCTCTCACTTCTCGCATCAAGCGGTCATTGCACAAATACACGTTTCACGCGCTTGCTGCCTATTCTGCTCTCGCGTCTTCCCAGGTTCAGTGGGAAGCTCTCCTGGGACGAAGAGGGGATGAAAGGAAGGAGGCCAATGAGCTAAGGGAGGGAACGAACGCAATCAAAGGCGTATGTTTGAGAAGCTTTCCAGAATTTTGGCAGATTTGAAGTTAGCCGCTGCCGGACCAGGAAGGGGTGGAGAAATGGGCGTAGGATTGGCTGATTTATTGTTTCGGTGAGTTTTTCCACCTACTACCTTATTCGTGGGATGTTAAAAGAACCGCCTTAGACAGTGCAGTATTTGGAAAAGCTGCCGGACGTGGAGAGAGCCGTGGGTTCTGTTCTCTATGCGTTGGGGCGACGGGAACTGGAAGATGGGTGATGGCAAGCAAGTAGGCAAGGGACAGAGAACAACGACTGGCGAAGTGAGCGAGAAAGTTCTTATCCAGCACTACGTCTGTATGTCTGCGCATTGTTTTCTACTTCCATATGCTGAATGGTTTTAAGATGATGTCATCACCACCACGATCAACAGTGTCACCGCCGTTTCGCGGACACAACGGCGAGGCGCCTTTGGTTCGGTCTTCCTGTTGAATAATATATCCTACTTCCACACACGCGTGCTTCTCAAGCCTGTAAATTCCGGACTTGCGGAGTTTCTTTCGAAACCTACAACAGACGTACTGGCTTCTGCCTTCCGAACTGCGAAGGCTGGGTACTTCGACGCCAATTACTCACCTTTGATGCAAGCGCTGAGCGAAGACAGAGAAAAAGAAAAGGTGGGAAGCAGTGCATGGAAGGCTGCAACAAAGGAGAAGTTTACGAAATTCTACGACCTCTTGGAAGAAGTGGGTGAGAGACATCGAATGGCGAAAGTTTTGGAAGAGGACGAAGAGGCGAGGAAGCTGTTGGAGATGAAGCCGTAAAGTTAGTAGTGCCAAGCTTGCAGCGATTTATGCAAAAGCAACGAGACAAGGATTTCAGCAAAAGTCAGTACCTCCCCTACCTGCAAGATTGCAGACCTGACAGTGTTTTTTTTTTGTGACTCATCTCTATCACGAGCAGATCCGCAGAAGTGTATGTGCCTTTTCGTTTGAGTGGATGCATTCTGACACATTCCTTCAGACATCAAGCTTCCAGTGGAAGAGGTGGAGAAACAAATTCGCAGTTTCTACAAGTGATCTCTGGCATATAGTTGTTTATCTACTACAATACAGCTCAAAGTGATTTGGAATAGCTCAATCGTCAAACAGATATGTATTACTAACTTTCCGCCTCCCGTGGAGCAGACTCACTCAATGCGTGTTTCTCTGCATGCCGCAATCATATTTCAACGCTCCGTCCGGAGTTTCGCCCCGTCACCTTTTGCTAACGATTGTTTTCAGAGTCTCCCTGTCATTGACGGTTGGGGGTGTGACATCTGTGCATATTCCACTGCTTTCAACATACTGATATGTTGCATGAGCGCAAAAGGAAGAGAGTGTGCACGGTTACTGGGAGCCTCTGCATAGATTCCCTTACCACGAAGTAGGTTGCGCCTTTACCTACATAGTACAATGCGTGTTAATGGTGCTGACTTATTCAATCGAAATAGATATGAGGGTATGGTAAGCCTTTTATTATTACCGCCGAGGTGAACGCGACCTGCTAAAACATGCTAATAGTAGTTGGCCCTTGCGCCACGCGTACCGACGCATGATGTGAAGTATTGTTCGTCTTCTTGCCTAGCGTATGAGTTCGTCAGCGCCTGTCCGTGCCGAACAACGAAAGGGAATTAAAATAACTGACCGTGTATGCGCCATACTTGGATCGCCATGAATCCAAAGCCGCATGCAAAATGCGTCCTCACCATCAGCATCTGCATGGGGTAAACCCGTATTTCCATTACCGTTCCAACACAAGAATGAGATCCAGTGAAGAAGATCAAAGGGAAATTCGCATCCTGGTCTTCTGTACCTTCTGAGCTTGACGCAAGAGACGGGAGCACGCTCACAGTATTTATGTTCAACGCGATAGATGGTGTAACCCAGGGCGTCCCGGTACAGGGCTAAAGCAGCCCTGTTAGATATCCGAACATTGAGTTGGATATACTGGAGGTGATACGTGCTTGTCATGGATTCCTCTACATAAATACGCCGTGCATATGCCGACATTGGTAAGGGAAAGAAAGTTATTTTAGCCAATGCCCGGGTGTTGAGATAGGGAGGCACGGCACGCACTAGAGATATTCATGAGTCGCTTCGCGAGCCCAAGGCGTCTGTAAGGACGAATAACAGCTAGGGAATTGATATGTCCGATTAGAAGATCGGGATGGTCGTCGACTGGTTCCCTGCACAGCCGGGGTGTTATTTTCTTAAACTCAGATACCAACATGAAACGAGAAAGCGCGTTATGGGCGCGTGAGAGAAGGTGTGAGTGCAACAGTTACTTACACAGATGCCAGCACATAACCAACTACTGTTCCGCTTGTGTCTTCTGCAAGGAACGATGCATGAGGCCACGATACGATACAGAGTGCCCCTGAAGCCGCAGAACGAAGTGAGTCGGGGAGGATGGTTCTGTGAGTCAACCCAAGGGATGCCTCCATACCCAACCGAGGCGGACTCACAATATTGTGCAAGGTAGTTCTCGGGCAAACAGAGCTGGTTGCAACGTTGGATGTTGACAATATCTTTTGGCTGATGTGGATTCGAATAACGGAGATGATGAAACGAAAAGGAAGACCGAAGAGAGACCAGACACAGGAGCCGTTCCAGCACGGGTATGAGCGCTCAGTCAGTATTTTGCGAGAAGCAGCACGGACGTACATTTGCAGGTCTTATATTCAACATTGGGTATCAACCTTTCACTAACCCACCACTAAACGAGTCCAGCCAGGTAATTAGCTCGAGGGTATACAGCGTCACACAGGATATCAGAACTGAGGAGGGGACCCAAAGTTCCAATTTCGAACAGCAGTGCCTCGTCACTTTGCAAACATGTATCGGTCGGTAGTACCCCGAGAAAACTTTGGCGTGTTGCGTTAGGACAGTGCCTGACTGAGAAGCTGAGGTTCCAGTGTAACGTCGAAATTATCGCTACTATTAGGGCTGAGGTTGCTGACTAATACACACACCTCTTATTCAAAATCAAGGAGCGAGTTTCTGCAAAATGTAAACATAGTCCTGGAAAGGGAGAGCCTTTCCCTCTCCAGGACTAGGGCAGATCTAATCCCACAAATCTAACATAGGCCAAAATTCGATTATCTCGAGTAGCCTTGGGCACAGTAACTCTTTAGTAATTGCACCAGCATCCATCACATCCATAGGACAGTATGTGGGGAATGCCTTCAACAAGGATTGAAAGTAGACCAGTGATAAACAGCTGACTAGCATCTCACACAAGAGATCCGTCCGGTGTCTTGAGGGATGGTTTATCTCCATATCGTCCCAGCGTCGATGACCTGATGCCCCGAGGACTGAGTTATGAGTATATTCATTGATGAGTTTGTTAGGCGTCAATATGCCGATGCTGTATAGAGAGGGTGAGTGCAAAATTTTCAACGTTTACAACGAGTGGTCATCCACACGTCGAATGACCAGACAATCTTCACTTGGGACCCAGAGGGAAAGACGCAGCGTACGAGCGGCGTCCTTGCTGACGCCTCGAGGCTCTTCAAGGATTTCCATGTCGTCGTCCAAATAGAACAGAAAGAACTCAATCGCGAGATGCTCTCGGTTTAGTCTTCCGCATTGCCGTCAGCGACCGCCAATACTACTATATCCACCACACATATTACCAGACGACCAAGGGCTTGCTAGGAATTCACGGTCATAATACGGCACAACGGGAAGCCATATCTCCTTCGATCTTGTAAGTGGCGTTGGCATGTCAAGGGGAACAACTTTATTAGTTGTTGCCAATAACCAACGACTCGACTCGGATCCAATTGTCCCGGATACATCGGCGCTGAATGGGAAGATCACAACCATTTCCAGAATGCCAGCAAATCTCCTTGCTTGGCCGCGTCACGACTTTACATTTGAGGTAGATGACAGCACGATTTTCTGATTTTATTCGCTGTGGCACTTTCTCCCAAACAAAAGACACGGTTTTGCCCAATAGTTGTCCCATAATGTTGTGAGTCAATCACCACTTCACTTTCCATTGTGATCTTGTGTGGACAGCAAACGCCAAAGTCGATGTTTGCTATATATAGCGCTGATACCCCCCTAGTACTGCGAACGTCCTCTACACTATACATACAGCTTTTGTCGAGCGAATGAATCACTACATAACCAATGATTCGAGAACGCCTACTAACAGTGTAGCGACATAATTTGTTTGTTCGACTTCCACCTTCCGCACTGCGTACAAGCAACCGAAGTTGAATGTCTCCTGAAACATAAAGCATAAAGCTTATCTCGTACTGCGGTTGCGGATAAAAATAAATTCAAACCGGTGGAAAGCGAATTGGCGAGGGAGCATGAAAGAGCTGTTCATATCGAAGTACAACAATACATGTGACGACAAGTAATTCAGCGATTCTTGTGCCCAAGGAAACTGCAGTTAATTGACTCTGTTCCGGAACATGACCTTGGCGGCGGGATGGGGCACAATCGCGCCCCCGATGTGCAGGCTATTTGGGGAAGGCTTATTATCACTTTCCCGCCTGACATCGTACGACATGACAATATGCGCCAACATAGTTTTGAGCACAGTTGCCGCAAAAAACCGGCCAGAGCTATATATGCATCCAACGAGAATAAGGAGACAATCTTAGCTGTGAAGTTTCAAGCCTACCATGCGTGCTTTCCTAAGCCAAATGACAACATATCCTGGTTTAAAGCAACCATCTGATTCCTGGAGCCCTCAAACTCCTTGTTTTGCTTTTCGACGAATCGAAATGGTTCAAATACATTTGGATTTTCATACACTGCATCATCATGATGCATGGCATATACTGGGAAGGCAAGAGAGGTCCCTTGAGGGATGAAGGTTCCATCAGTGAGTGTGATGTCACTCATGGCTATCCGCGTGAGGCCCACTGGCGATTTGTGTTTAAGTTAACCAGTTGGATTAGTAATGGGGGTGGGAACACGTACAAAATACAATGCCTTCAAACCGCTGAGTCTCTTTCAAAAAACTATCGACTTTTTGCATCTTCGAAAGAGCTTCTTTCGTCCACCCATACTTACTAACAACTGCGTCGACCTCATCGCGGAGTTCCTGTGCATACTGTGGATGGTCTGCTAGATTTAGCAGCGCCTGGGAGAAAGTCTGTGGACACTGAGTTCAGTGGATCGGGCCCGTTTGTAGCCAAGAACACACATTTGAGGTTGTCTGCAGTGGCAGATGTGTTCAATCAAGAAAAATCGGAAGTAAGTGAACGAACATGAATGGCAGCAAAATTAAGGGAGATAATACGTCGCGTCAACATAGTCAGGCAAGTTTCGTGCGAGGTATCCAACCACCATTGCAAGAAGTCATTCTACCAGAGGTTAGTACTTCCAAGGTATAATGAACGCCGATGCTCACCGGTTTATTGTACCAGTCGGTAACCTCCTCCCCCATATGTTGCAGACGTTCTTTAATCACCGGACCAAGGAAAGTGACTCCTCGACTGGTCCGTCCAGAGAGATTGGTGACAAACTTTGCAACAAGCCTATCCAACTTCAGTGTAAAGCAAAGCGTACTGAAATGACGAGTAGAGAAACTGACGGTACCATAAAATTGGGAAAGAACCTCAAAGTTGTTGCTTCGGCCACAACTGCACGAGGGAGATTTATATTGAAATCGAGCCAATCGGGGTCACGGCCTAGGAGTAAACGGTTAATGAGACACATGTACAGTGTATCAACTCAGTGACTTACAAAGAGGTAGGCCAACAAAAATCCGATTGCTTACCCTGCTCGCAATCTTTGGAATGACATGTACCACTGAGATGGTTTTCCACTCTGTAATGGAATGCATATGTAGTAGTTTTCAGTTTAATGTGATGCAGAGAATGACCGTTGTGCTTTGGATTGAGGAAGTCGTTGCATGCAGCGACAATTTCGTCCCGCACATCTGCAAATACAACTGAAAGGCTGCGAGTAAGGTGGGATTCAATAAGGGGCGCATGATGGTATTCCATAATCTTGATGCCAAATGTATATTCTGTTTTCATGGCCTTCATTGACCC
The DNA here is from genome assembly GCA_024613145.1 of Pisolithus marmoratus. Lineage (NCBI taxonomy): Eukaryota > Fungi > Basidiomycota > Agaricomycetes > Boletales > Pisolithaceae > Pisolithus > Pisolithus marmoratus. Next base: position 11,556 of record JANFAE010000864.1, on the reverse strand, counting down.
ATCATGAGTTGCGAACTATGTCTGTAAAATTGGATTGACTTACTTTATCCATTGCCTGGTAAAAAGAAAGTTGATCTTCGGACGTCTTTGCCACGCGCTCCAGGTCACTGCGGGGTAAACACACGACCCAATTGGTCAAGCTAGCGACCCTGAATACTCCAGACTTGTACTGAGTTATTGCAGTCACTACTGACGTCACAAGAACTGATGTAAAAGAACGACCCACTTTGTCTAATCCCTCCTGCACAAACCGAGGAAGGTCGATCTCAAGTCCCTTCGTGGACCAGTATGACGCTAACAGACTAGGATGGCCTACGATGGGGATATGATCAAGCTTGTCACGTTTACACCTTCAACAATACCTGATCTTCATCCAGACATATACGACTTACGTTTGGACGCCTAAGAAGCTGGAATGAACATGCTACAACCAGAGCAGCACAGAGCCCAGGGGCGAGGTAAGGCGTAAAGAAGAAGTCCATGAGATGGATGTTAACCAAGAGCTGGTCGGATCAATGGCCACAAGCAGCAGCCATAATATACCGTCCAGAAATCCGCGGAAGTAGGATAATCATAGTGTTTATCCGGAGCGACTGGACACTGTGATATCAATTTAGAATTGCTGCATCTGAACAAATCTGATATGGACTCCGATTGCTGAATTTTGGGAGTACACAAGTCACAGGACTTCCCACTACTGCTGACGCGACTCGCCGGTGGAATTATATCCGCGGGGATCGTTGTGGAATGAAACCTGGAATAGCCAAGTGCTTATTACGCTCGAAGTGGAGTAACAGAAGTCCAGTAAGCGTATGTGTGATGGATAAGGTATACTTTCCTCCCGCTGTTGAAGGAAGGATCAATATCCAATATCCAATCGTGACGCGTGATAGATGGACTGTATTGCTTGAATACGTCACTAACTGTAGCGCCAGCGCGAGTAACAAGAGCAAATACTACAAAACCCCCCGAACGCTACAGCAGTAAACGTATGTGGCGGAAACATTGGTCTGGTGTGTCAGCCATTCACCCCAGTCCACATGTTGACATTTATTGTAGCCGAACCCCCCCCGTTTGTATCTGGCCTGTTATAGTGGTGACGAACTCATCACCAAAGCAACAGGTAAGTGAGAAAGATGGGGATGTTGTACTGGCCGATATATTCACCCCGTAAGAAGGATATGTCTACTATCCACGTCACATGCTATAAATACTTCATGGGACCACAGGACGTCTCCGGTCCGCAAAATAACGGGAATTATGCCAGGTGACAAGGACTATGATGGGTGTCATCCGAAGAGGCGCTGGGGGTAATGATTCCTCAACAGCGCAGTTGCATTTAGCTGACAAGGCTCCATCAACTGCCATGTTCGTCAACGGAGACAACTTGCTGAAACTCAGGAGAACCCTTTTGCAGCACTCAAAGATAAATGCCATCCTTTTGTCGTATGAGCCCGATGGAAAGGATATACACCAGATTCCATGTCTTGCCGCTCTTAGCAATGGCCCAGAACCCAATATCGGTGAGACGTATGTAAATACCACTGTCACACTCCTCGCCAGGGAATCGAAGAGCAGTTGTAACACGGCGGAGGGTCCCATTCAACTGTCAGAGGTGTCAAACATGCGCAGCCATTCCTCAGGTTTGCGACCTGCATCGACATGGGCACAGGCTTCGTTGCTCTCTTATGGCTCCCCTACGCGGAGACTGCAGCGGAATGGAGTGCATTGGGCTGTCGTTGAGAGACGATCGAAGACGCACAGAATTCATTCGTATTGTCCCTGGCATCGTCCTGGTGGAGAGGAAGGATTTTGGCCGCCATCGGAATGTCGAATTGAGGTCTTGGAAGTACACCATGCAGACTCCTGGCGTGCTAGCCCAGAGCTTGATGTTCTCAGACGCCACCTCTCAACCCTCCGTTCCGCCAACGTTCAATGAGGCTACTTCAAAGCTGTGGTTGCGGCCTGTCTCCAGCTATCTCCTAAGTGTCTACCGGCCTCCGTACGCACCCAGTGCCGCTTTCAATGGCTGTACAACCTCAGCCGCGTCAAAAAGAGGTCGTTCTATCCTCTAAACCAAATAATCAGGCCGGGGATGTAGGAGTAAAGAGCCCTAAGAGAAGGAAACGGACGATCAAACTCCGTGCCTTTACCGCGCGGTCGCGGATGCATTGGTGTCATATTCTGTTGGAGATTGAATCACCCCAGTGTGATGTACATTTTGGTGCGAGTTTTTACTTGCTTACATAAGCGCTTAGAGCGCACTTTGTAGTACATTTTGGTACTGTATCCTCAGTAGTTGAGTCACTACTGAGGGTAAGCACATACATTCCTTATAGTAGACTACTTACTGATTCCCTGTAGCTGCCTACAGGTACATCTAATATACATAGTAGTTGAGTCACTACTGAGGCTGCCTACAGCCCTTTTCTACATATTCACCTCCGGCTCCAGGCGGGACAGAGGAACGACTATGTATGTCATCACAGCGGCCGACAATGGTAACGCCTATCTCGTTTTAAAGGCGTCTTAGCAGGATGTACAACAGTTCGCGCAGACGATCAGGTGGCTGCTTTGAAGAAACTTGCTGACAGTAAGTTGCATCCCATCAAAGTGTGTATTATAAAGTTCTGTAACGAATACTCATGATTGCTTTAGGTTGTTCGTAGCCGAAGGCGGTAGGGTTATCCTGACGCTTGGACCAATCAGGGTGTTCTTAGATTGCAAGTACTCGATGCAGAAACAGCACTTGGCTGTGGCGATACCTGAGCTGAAGCGTCCTGTGGCGTACTTCTGGAATCCGTACGACTTTGTGGGGGCTTATAGACGCGTTGCTTGGTACGTGGCCAACATTACAAGGTGTTCCTCGTGATTCATCATTGAAACGAAGGCCACGACTATCTGTGCAAAATAGCTGGTCATCGTGACATCAACAAGAATAACATTATTCTTCTTCATTAGCGAGATCGTCAGAGTCATATGGGGCGTATTGCACCGCAAGTAGCTGTTCTTAACCATTGTCAACGTATGGCTTATGGTTTCACCAGGGTATTTGGGGAGAACCTTATACCCATTATGGTGACATAGATATTTTATTTCTTTTCTTCCTTTCGTATGCAGGTCCACTTGAGGAAGGTGCGTTCAGAAGGGCACGAATGTAATGGTTTATTCAACCATCCGTTCGCCACAGGTTACGGCATAACCAGCCACGTTTGAGCGATGCAAGCGGTACCGTCAAGGAGATATGAAACCGAAGATACAGTGACTTGAGCGCCGCTTCTCGTGCCAATTTCATAAGACTGCTGTCCACATATCCGCATATCATCGGCGTCTGGTTCGCAGCGTTCGATAGGACTGCGAAGTTTACCGTAGATTGTTGGACCAGATTTTCTCGTCGTAATTGCCGACTCGAACGTGGTCAGGTTATTAAAGTCCTTCGGGAATGGTTGGTAAAGTATGCCGGTGATGTGGTGGCGTTGCCTTGCAGCTCTGTTCATCATGACTCGTACGGTTGCAAAACATTTTGTGGCAGAACAATCGGTGTGCATCGGAGCTCCTCAGGAGCACTCATCGTCTCTGGGCTGAATGTTTTCCTTGAAGTTCTGGTAGTAGTAGAAACTGAGGAACCTTGTTCTTCGAGAGATACATTGTGTATACCCACTAACACATGAAGTACAGAATGTCTTTGGAATTCTGGTACTATGGTCGTCGCAAGAAAGAAATTCAGAGTGGAAAGCGAATACTAGACAAGGGAAGGGAGCATGAAAGGGACGTGACGACAAGTTAATCAGCGAACTGTTGTGCGCAGGTAAACCGCAGTTAATTGACTCTGTTCCGGAACATGACCTTGGCAGCAGGGTTGGGCACAATAGAAAACCCCACGTGCAGACTACTTGGGCGAGATTTAGCATCTTCCAACTTGACATCATACGACATGACGATACGCGCTAACATGGTTTTGAGCACGGTTGCCGCAAAAAATCTGGCAGGGCTACATAGGCATGTAACGTGAACGAGGCAATCTTAGTTGTGAAATTTCATACATACCAAGCGTGTACTCCCAAACCAAATGACAACATATCCGGAGCTATGGTGACCATCTGATGCCTGGAGCCCTCAAATTCCTTGTTTCGCATATTGGCAAAATCGAAATGGTTCAAAGATATTTGGGTTTTCAAACACTGCATCATCGTGATGCATGGCATGCATTGGGAAGGCCAAAATAGTCCCTTGAGGGATGAAAGTGCCATCAGCGAGTGTGATGTCCTTCATGGCTTTCCGCGTAAGGTTCACTGACAATTAATGTTTGAGTTAAGTAGTTGGAGTGATGGCGAGGGATACATACAGACTGAAATGCCTTCAAACCGTTGAGTCTCTTTCAAAAAGCTATCGACCTTTCGCATCTCCGTAATAGCCTCTTTCGTCCATCCGTACTTACTAACAACCGCCTCGACCTCATCACGGAGTTCTTGTATATATTGTGGATTCTCTGCGAGATTTAGCAGCGCCTGGGAGAGAATCTGCGGAAAGATAGCACACTGAACTTAGTGTGCCGGTCCCAGTAGTAACTAAGAACACACATTCGACATTGCCTGCGGTTGTGTAAGTAATCAATAAAGAGTAAACGGATATACGTGAACAGACATTAATGGCAACAAAATTGATAATGATCATACGCCGCGTCAACAAAGGCAAACAAGTCTTCTCCTCCGAGATGTCCAACCACCACTGCAAGAAGTCATTCTACCAGATCTTAGTGCTCCAAGGGTATGACAAACACGGGAGCTCACCGGTTTATTACGCTTATCGCACCAGTCGGCATCCTCTGCTTCCATATGTTGCAGACGATCTTTCACTACCGGACCAAGTAAGCTGACTCCCCGACTGGTCCATCCCGAGAGATTGGTAATAAACTTGACAACCAGTCTATCCGGTTTCCATGTAAAACAAAGCATACTGAGAGGTGAGAGAAAAACTGACGGTACCATAAAATCAGGAAAGAACCTCAAAATTCTTGCTTCGTCCATAATTGCATGAGGGAGATTTATGTTGAAATCAAGCCAACTGGGGTCACGGCCTAAGGGTAAACCGTAAATGGCTGATGAAACTCATGTACAATGCATCAACTCAGTGACATACAGAGAGGGAGACCAACAAAAACCCGATTGTTCGCCCTGCATACAATCTTTAGGCTGACATGTAGCACCGAGATGGCTTTCCATTCTGTAATCGAATGCACATCGTTAGTAGCTTCTAGTTAGACGTGGTGCGGAGAATGACCGTCGTGCTTGGGATTAAGGAATTCGTCGCATGCGGCGGTAATCTCGTCCCTGACATCTGCATATAAAACTGAAAGGTTGCGAGTAAGGTGCGATCGAATGAGGGACAGATGATGGAGATCGTCCATCTTCATGCCGAACGTATATTCTGTTTTGAAGGACTGTGCTAACCTGCCTGAAATGGCAACGAATCGGCAGGATGGAATTGACCTACGCTTTCAGTTGCTTGGTTAAAAGAAAGATGATTCTCGGGAACCCTCGCCACGTGATCCAAATCATTGCGGTGCAAACACACGATCCAATGAGTCAAGTTAGGGACCCTGAATACTCCAGACTTGTACTGGGTTATTGTGATCAGCACCAACGTCACGAAGACATAAATGAACTGACCCACTTTGTCATACCCCTCCTGCACACATCGTGGAAGGTCGACTTCAAGTCCCTTTGTGAACCAGTACGAAGCTAATAAACTCGACGGGCCTACTGCAGGGATATGATCGAGCTTGTTACAAGCCCTCAACAATACCTGATCTTTATTGAGACATACACGACTTGCCTTTGGACGCCTAAGAAGCTTGAACGAACATACCGCAACTAGAGCGGCACAGATACAAGTGACAAGGTAAGGCGTGAAAGAGGAATCCATGAGATGGGTGTTCACGAAGCGTTGGTTGGGCCAGCGACCTTAAGCAGCGGTCATAATATACCATCCAGACATCCGCGGAACTTGCTGGTAACTGGACAAAGATATCAGAAACTCTGTATCTGACGAAGGAGACGATTCCAAGCTTCTTGTTCCATCAGTGGCGGGAGCGAGTGACTCCGACTGCGTCCGACCTTCGAACACTCACTGAACGTTTGTCTACTGGCCGAGTGGCATTATGGCAGCGACGATGCTTGCGGCAGAACTGAAAACTTGAACAGTCGGGTGCTCACCCCGCTCGAAATAGAAAAAGAGAAACCTATCAACACTCACACAATGGGACGCGTAATTGCATGCGAATTGGCTGTGGATAAAGTACATGGACTCCCACTTCAAGCTTCATGCTCAGTGGTTACATAAACACGGTGGCAGTTTCAATTTCATCATCATGCATATGTATAGAGCAAATCCAGCAAACGTCACGTGAAAAAGCCTGCCTAATATAGGCAGAACGAGCGTGTTTGATTGACAGCTCGTACGACCATCTGGCAGAACCTGGTGACCTTCGTTATCACGCCCGCTCAGAGGGCTTATGGCCCCCGGATGATATCTTAACATTTGTCTCAATTATAGACTCTCGGTATCGTCAGCTCAAAGATGCACACAGAGAGACGGCATAAATTTAACTGCCTGCGCCACAGATGTAGCTCAGGTACAAACAAAGTAAATACCTCGCCAGCCCGCAATAACTCGTGGAGGCCTCCTGGCTCAGCACAAGTACTGCATGGAGGCGATAAGGCCCCGGCGCGAGAGCGAACGCTCCACTCCTGGCCGTGACGTAGGGATTCCGCACAGGAGAAGATCTCTCCTTTTACTCGATCCCACCCTGGGTATACCAACCTTGCAGAGGGTCGTAGCTCCCCAATACCATGCCTGCGGGACGGCGTATCACACGGTCCACTCCCTCTGTATATAAGCCTCGTTGGTAGCTAGCCTGAGGGAAAGGCAGCAGTAGGGGTAGCGGTTAAGCCCCCTGACGAGAGCTTTCGCAGGCCCGAAACTGCAGGCTTAAGGCCGCTCCTCTATGCGTTCTGCAAATGGTCCTAAGGAGAGGGGCGACTGACGGACGCATTAATATATGGTTCTCAGCCCAAGTACCGCCCAGGAGGGGATAGTTGGCCAGAAAGTCCGACAGAAAGAAGATACCGTAAATGACAAGGAAGGTGCGACGGAGTCATGGAAGATTGTGACGAAGCAGAACGCCCAGCTCGTTTATATTCCCCCTAGCTCCACCCAACCTCGTAAGAGTGATTAATATGTATCCTTCTTTTCTGAATTAGAGACTTGGTCTACTAATCAGCACTTGCGCAGCGATGAAACAGCAGGTGTTTCAGCGCTTAGCATTTTACCGGGTTACGTAGTCAGAGTGCTCGCTGAGCGCTGAGCACAGGTCCCCTCCGCATGCCACTTAGACTACCGAGACTCTTGTGTGCGAAGGATACATAAGAAAGACATGATATTGGATAATCCTACTTCACGAGGGCCACTACACTACGGAGTGCGAGCAAATTTTAGCGCAGTCCGTTCCGTGGCATCCTCAAGCCGAGGCTCTCGACGGGTTCCGTAGCACAAGATCTAGCTGCAGTAAATTTACGGTGTCCCAGACAAATGAGTGACCAAATATCTATGTGTTGCTGTACCTTGTGGCTCCGCATGAAATGCGATGAGTTTATCAGTAGGGTAAATGTGCATGTCAAGTTCGTAGTTGACTTTCATGTGACCTGAGCTTCTTCCTTCGGAACAAGAGCGATGGAGTTTGTTCGCGTTAAATCTGCACCGTGCACTTCCTCCTCCTCTTCCCGTATATCCCCCATTTCTGCATCGCTGGGAGTTTTCACTTCACCTGTCACAATCTTACGTGTCATAGAGTACTCCCGTAGGAATAGCGTGAGGATCAACGCAGCGCCTGAAATCGGTGTATTCATGATCCAAATTGCGCTGATGGATCGGGAATAGGCATGCAGAAGGGCATCGCGGACTGTGACATCCTGTGCGGCGCGTAGGTAAGTATAACGAGACGAAAGGTTTTTCGAAGCCTCAGAGCGGAAGAACACTCACCGGAATAAGATGTAAATACGAGACGTCATCGTTCATCAACGCAGCGGTGGAGCCAGAGATGTATGAACTTAATCCAGGGATACTCGCCATCCTCTTTGAAAGAAGACTCGAGATAATGGCTTCACCGACAGCGATACCGACCGCTCCGCCAACCGTACTACCAACAGAAATTAGGGGCAGGCACACTTGCAGCCAGTAGATGCTGACGTACCGAAGGAACATGAAAGCGCTCGAAGCAGTGGCCATGTCCTTCATTGGCATAGCCGCTTGTATAGCAATAATGGGAACCTGGAATAAGCACCCAACGCCAAGGGTCGCGACGAATGGGTACAACTCCTTCTCGGCACTGAAAATGATGTCTAGATGAGACCAGGAAGCCATCTGTGAACATAGCACTCATACTTGTTTGAGTCATAATCCAGCATAGTCATGAGACCCCATCCGAGTGTCATCATGGCGTACGCGCACCATATTATGGGACGGCATTTTCCGGTTCGAGAATTGATGACTCCTGCAACTATGGATGTAAGAGCTGTGCCCAGTGAGAAAGGGATCATCCTAGGGGGATTCTTAGACCGGGGCGGGGAGACATCACGGAGTATTATCCCACCTGATTCCTGCGCCAGTGGCACTAGCACAAGAACTGCATCGTATCGGTTTATGATCACGAGAGTAAAAGTGATCTGACAACGAACCTTGATAATAAAGTGGCAGATAACTGGATATGGGTCGTTAAACACTTGTGAGACATACAATACGGAGCAAGTAGTACTCACTACGAAGCACTGAAAAATGTAATAGCATGAAGGAATGAGCTGACAAGCAGAATTACAGTTGTACGAGTCTTAAATGGGTGAATTGGGTGGGTGCCGCATATGGGTAACTGCATACCTTGAAAAGGCGTGCAGGCACAATTGCGGAGCGTGTGGTAAATATATCATTGACCCCTCCCATAACAAGGAGTATACACCCAACAACGAGCAAAGCGATGGTCCTGGCATCAGACCCTGGTGATATGTTTCATCAGTTCCTGCTGTCTGAAAAAGGAGACAAAACGCGTACAACTTGTCTGACTGAACTGGAAGCCGAGAAGTAGACACACAACACCCCCGACAAAAGACAAGAGCCCAACAAAATCAAGTTCTGCAATCTGCTCGCGAATGGGGCGACTTTGGTGTGGGTTGAGGTTGAGGAAGATGAATAGTATCACTGCAGAAATGCCACCTGTCGGCCTGTATGAATGAAGTTAGGGCATAGACGCAACCTTTAATGGATCCGATGCAAAATCCTCACAAATTAATAAAGAAGCACCACCGCCACGAGACGTGTTCCGTGAGGGCCTGTGTGATACAATCTTAATGAGGTACCGTAAATCGCTTAGAACCAGGACTCACACCACCCAACAAGGGACCGATGACGCTGTATACCGATGAGAAACATAACATAAAGAGGAGTAAATACTTACCTAGCCACGCCAAAGGTAGCGCCAACAAAACCGCCATACCGCCCCCCGACTGAGAAGAATTAAGGGTAAAACTGGACAACAGAAAGGGGAACTAGGAGCTCACTCTTGCAGGGGAACAATATCTGATATCGTGATGATCACAAGTTGAATAATCCCTCCACCTCCAATGCCTTGTACAGCACGAGCAACGATCAGCCATACCATGCTCTTGGCTGCTCCACACAGTGCTGATCCAAGCTAGTGACATGTTCAGGGACGGAAAGCGAATTGAAGAACACCCTACCAAAAAAGTAGATATTGAAGCATAGAGTATCGGCTTACGACCTACGCTATGATTGATGGGTGACAAATACGAAAGCAAACTGGAAAGGTACGCACCGAACATATTGGACAGCTTCCCATACAGAGGACCAAAAGCACCAGCCGATAGCATGTACGCACTGCAAATCAACGGTAGCGTAATCAGCTGTACGAATGCAAGGGAAGAATGCGCGTACCTGCCAACCCAGCTGTACTGATTACCGCCCCCAAGATGTGCCACTATCGTCGGGAGTGCAGTGGCAACAATAGTCTATTCTCCGATATCTGTCGGGAACAAGAATTCTGGAGACACACCAGGAACTTACCTGATCTAAAGCAGCAAGGAAAACAGAGCACATAAGGCCTAGGAAGACAATTCCCAATCGGTTCTTGGGGAGAACATGCTCTTCCGTGTCTTTCCATGATGCTCCTGGTAAAGCCTTTCCCTCGGGCTTCTCAACTTGCGTCACTGAGGCCATAAAATCCGCGAAGGATGAAGGAAAGGAGTTAGATACGGAACGACTTATCAGCGGAGTGACATTTTATACGGTCCCTATTACGCATTACACAGGCTGATGAAAATGGGGAAGTGGTTAACCATGCGTTCCGGTAGGATGCCGACACCAACGCATTGGACACTACCTGATCACCATGGGGCGCATGGGACGCTGTTGCTATAAATATTCGGGTTACCTTGTCAAGTTGTCTCTCCCCAACAGTTCGCGGCCCAAAACTGAGCTGACTCATGGTGAGGTTTCTCCGATAATATGTCTTGGCGTACTAAAGGGCACATTAGGGGTATTTTGCAACCTCACCACCGAGGTCGGTACATCATGCCACCCAAGCGGTGGGCTGTGACGATAGTGATAGTTGTCAGTTCCCCAGTCATTTGTCAGAAACCTACATACATCGAGCAAGTTTCAACGTTGTTGCTTGAATGAGGCGTCAACGTTCACGTTCACGTCATGGGACGTCTTGCGACGGTGCCTTGCTGACTGTCTCGTACATTATGAATTTAGTCAGCAAAGTAACAAACCCATTACGTATACGTGCACCGGCCCGTAGCACGGTGTCAGAGGATGTCATTTATATAAGCGTTTCCAAGGATCGTAGCACCTCAGATCATGTAACTCACGCGTTCTTTTATCCAGCTGCCGTTGCGGTGACTTAGAGGTCGCAGAACGCAGAAGAAGCAAGAAACGAACGTAATAGTATCATCGTGAATGAGACTGTGGGCAAATTGTGTCTATGCAACCGGCGGACATCCGGGCAACGTCCAAAATTTTTTGCCAACATATGGTGGGACAACGGCCGATGTTGGCTATGCAAACTGGACTATGGCATATGCGCTCACCTTATCGCCCCGGGTTCGCCGTGAAAAATGTGACCCTTGTATTCGCTGCAGCTTCTGGACCGCCAGCTTCTAGACTGAGGCAGGCGCATAACCAACATCGAAAGTAGTGAAGTACAATTCGACCAACTTACTACATGTCCTGGCTCAGCCCAGGCGGATAAGTCAAGTCTTGAGGTTGGCAATGTAAAGGAAGGCGTGTCTGTTATGTGGCATTTCGCATGCATAGCCTCTTCGCTCAGTCAGCGCTCGCTTATCGATTGTTCAACGCAGTCAATTTCCCATACTTACATACATTCATGGAACGAAATGACACTCAAAAAAATGGCCCAAAAGGTTGGCATCGACGAATAGTGGCCAAGTCGACTACCACAGGCCGTAAGGTGCGTAGAGTCAGCGC
>JANFAE010000863.1:0-24368 GCA_024613145.1 Pisolithus marmoratus | reverse complement strand
CCGTTTCTAACGCTGGCAGAACCGCTTCCATTTTTCCAACTGCCTGCGACTGCCTTGTCATTTCCAGATCCGTCTTCCCTATCCGTGTGCCTATAAGGAACCCCTCGCCGTACGGACCGTTGGTACCACTGCCACCAAAAGCCCATGCGCCCATATCATCCGCGTCCATCTGATCGTGTGAAAGCGCGGGGTTGGGGATGCTGGGGGGGAGGAATAGGTCACGGGGGGTACCAATTGCAGAAGCCTCGGAGGTAGATGGGGGCATTTAAGAGGGCACTTAGAGATTGCCGTGCCGATGGGGAGAGTGCGAGCGGTGGAAAGTTTATGAGTTCCTGATCAAGCGATGAGCGAATTGAAGAGCAAGAAGCGAAGGTAGCGCACCTCGAAGCTCTGTGCGTACCAGTCCTTGACCTTGCGAATGGAGGGCATGTCACTCAAATTGCACGGCAAGGCATCGAGTTCCTTTACGCGATGTGCAAGACGGACGGGGAGTTCCTCTATTTCAGATTGATCAGGCATCGGGGTGGTAAGCGGAGTAAGAGCGGAAGAATGGATGGGTCAGTGGCAATGAAAAGGGCAGAGGACGACTATGTTACCGGATAGGAATTGGCTTGCTTTGAGGAGGGTTCCCTGGCTTGGATGCTGCCCAAACAGGACCATCTGCTGGAGAGAGACTGGTGAAGGGGAAAGGAGGATCAGAGAGACAAGCGGGAAATGGGATCCAACGCACCTCCGGTCTGAGGGAAGGATGCAAAGTAGTGGATCCTTTCCCAGAGGGCTGGGGAGATGCGGAACCCAGCGTCATGGTTGGTGATCGTCAGTAATAGTCAATAGTGGTCGTCGACTTAGGCATGCGACCATCGCCCTGCTTTGCCTTGTCCTCGACGTCACAACTGCCCAAGTGGCATTTTTATATAAGACTGGAGACCATGTGATTTTCTCACGCACGTGATTATCTTTTAGATCCGGGGTTGCCCTAATTTGGCATCGGCCCATGTTCCCCACTGCCGCTCGTCTCTCCAAAGCCTCGCGCAGGCCCCTCACAACCAAAGCGGGGCAACAAAGACTTCTACAAGGGCCTCGTCAGGCCTTCCCCTCCCCAGGTGGACACAGGACAGGTGCTCCAGGTCGTTTTATCATCCGCGGTTCAGGAAAATACCGCCTTCTCGACGAAAAAAGTGCGCGTCTTTGTTGCGCCCCACATCACCGAAATCGACCGATGCGAGGTATCTGCTCCACTCTTTATGTCTGCAAAATGGCCTCTACAATCCGTAATGGCGGTTTAGCTCAAAACCTTACGTGCACACTGAAACCCATGTCACTGCCTCGCAACGAAAGGACTTGTACTCTCTGATGCCGCTCGCACCTGGCGCACCATCTCCGCGCTGGCGTGAAGCACGGGTCACAAACCGTCTTGTCTCCGCAGCTAGCAAAGTCAAAGAGGTACCAACGACGTTGCCAGAGAACAAGACCGGAGGAGGCGTCCTCCAGTGGTTTAAGGGAATCGCGAGCAGTAAAGAAAAATCGGTATAGAGATAGATTATCCTTCGTCGATGGGGTGCACCGTACATTTCTCGACCATCACAGCAGGACTATTTCCAGCAACCTAGTATACCAATCTGTTCCACGTCGTGGCATAATTTAGGCTGAAGTCGTGAGATGACTCAGTCAAAGGACCGTTTCATGTTGTTCAGCAGATTGCCTCCACATTGGAAGAGACAGCCTCAAAAATGACTAACGAAAACCGGCATGGATAGGACATGATCATATCCATGTATAAGTAAATGGCAAGCATGGGTGGTGTAGCGAAGTCGATATCGCCTACTCTGTCGTCATTTTATGTCGATGATCCTCGCCTCTCCTGTCTGTAGCTAACTAGTACCACCTATGCCTTTGCTAGGGCCTTCCGTACGACATCCCTTCTGGCTTTCTTAGCAAGCATGACCTCGAATCGTTGGAAGTCATTCAGTGATCTCCGTTTCTCTATAGCAGCGCGCCTCTTCGCCCACGACGAGTTCTCCCACTTGGCAACGATGCCCTCCTTTTCAAGCTGGCGGCGAACGCAACCCGAGCCTGCACCACGCGGAAGGTTGGATAGCCGGAGGCGGCGTTAACGAGAGGTGGCGGTAAGGAAATGCTTGTCGAGGTACGGAAGTGAGAGGTCCATCAATAATAGCCTGCGTTCGAACCATTGAGGACAAAGTCAAGGATGGCAATCCACCAGATTCACTTACCCGGTTGTGGTCGATGATTTCTACTATTACAGCGATTTTACCAGCCGAAGGACCAGAGTTAAGAAGGACGACTTATGACAACATTGTCAGGGAAGTTTATTGTTAGAGATTTGGAGATGAACTTGCTCACCCCGCCCGACCTCGACGAAGCGTTTGAAGTTGGATTCCTGTGACTGGCAAAAGTGTTAGCACTCGAATCTGCTAAACAGTGGATACCCGTCTTGCTGTCCACCATGCGGGCACAGTGATTGGCTTGCTGGTCCTAGTGAATCTGGTCCATCCGAACCCCATCCACCGGTAAACATCGACTTCCCAACTTAAAAAGCACCAAACTAGTGTACGACGGACCCGACAGCAAGCCAACAACAGAAAAGGGTGTGCTTACACTCATGATCTTGAAGAATACGCCAGTGGGGGTCTTGTTGGCAGCGTGGATGGACAGAGTTCAAATTTGTGGCGCAGAGTTGATTATGTCAGCCATTCATCACGAGTGACACGACCCAAAAAGAGACAAGCTTAAGAAGGACTCTACTAGTATGAGGAACATCTGGTCGTTACGTGGCTTAATCTGCGAGACAAGGGTACTTCCCTCTGGGATGGTTGGCGGCTGGATGGTGACCGGTGACAACTTGCAAAGATCGCATGCGTATAATTTGTACAGCCACGTGTAGCAGATATGTAGTAGGTATGCTGACCTTCGGGAACAGTAACATGCATTCTGTACATAATGTGAATAAGAGCTCGTCTCTTCAGCCCATCACAATATCTTCATCCTTGCTGGTAGGACCATCCAACGATTCACGGGACTTCGGACTCCACTGTTCGCTCCAGCGGGGGTACACGCGTTTGTACAATGCCATGCACACTGTGTCCATCTGGACTAATTGGCCCATCAAAGTGGGCCTTGAAGTACCCGTGGGTACCCAACGACTCTCGAATGTGTCCACTTCGTCCATGCTTTGTATGCAACTGGATGGGCTTGAAATACTGCACGTCATCTAGCAAGTCACGTCAGATGCGGTGAACGGGTACACCCAGTATTGTAGTTTGTACCAGGGTTGAAGAACATGTATCGTACGGTCGCCGATTTTCTGTGAATCTTGAAGGGATGTCCTGTCAAGATAATTCTCTTGGTTATAATCCTTGTCGTGTCGGGGTTCATGAAGGAGCCCATAGCGACAAGTTCAGGCACTACAATCAACATCAACAGCAGCTAGCGATGACGCACGTAAACCACGTACCTTCGACGCCTTTGGTTTCCCGCAGGAGTGCACACGACTGCCTACCGAAAATGACAGGTGCGTAGACACTGGCAACCACGGTGGTCCCGTGCCAGAGAAACCGTTCAAACTTATGAACATTATTCACGCCTTTTCCGCCCCCACGCGTGTGCTGGCTGTACACTGGATTTACGCGCAGACGGCGCGGTCCATAGCAAAGGGTGAGAGGGTCCTGGAAACAGTTCGTCGCGGTGTCAAGGGATGCGTACAAAGACGTACTTTTGACCTGACGGGGCCTTCATACTCTGTGTTACGTTGCACTGTAAAGTGGAGAACAGTTTTCTTGTGCTCGTGTTCAAGTAATCCATAGATAAGGAGGGGAAGACCGCGAGTGACACTAGCCCCTTCAGGAGCACCTTCAATATAAACAGTGACTCTCGTTCCTGGCTACAGGCAACATCAGCCGTCTTTGACAAGTGAAGAGGAAAGAGTCCACCTCAACGCCTTCTGTTTCAGCAGCCTTTTGTACGTCTCGTGCAGTGCGCCTAAAATCATCGAATTCAAAATACGTGCATAATCCCTAGGTAGGTTCTCATAAGGATCCCATGGACTAGTGCGGAAAGAGCGCATGCCGCGATAGCGAGCGAATCGTGTGCAAGCAGGGACATCTTGAGGAGTGTCGAGTTCATCAGGGAATTGTTGCGCGTCGCGTTCCTCCTGCACACGGTTCCGCCACTCCTTCAATCTGACTTGGATTAGTAACTGGAGAAAGAGAACGTCGAGTGGAAATACACACTGTCTTTCCTCCTCTTCCACATCAAGATCGTGGAATGCGACAACGCTCTTCCGGTCAGTTTCAATGTCCGTCACCGAATCCAGCGGTACCATTTCTAGATCTTGCTCTTCAATGCCACACTTTTGATCATCTGCATCATCGTGGGGGTCCTCCTCAGACACTTGCTCGTCATCGCTGTCATCAACGATCCATGATGCTTGGTACTCGCTCATTCCCTTTGGTATGCGCTTGATTCGCCTTGGGGTGATGCCTTCGCGGGCGTCTGGTAAACTCTCGGCCACGCAATGCTCCTGCGTTTTGATGTTGTTCATCTCTTCTTCAGTAGGCCACGTTTGTTCGTTGGCCATATCATCCGGAACATTGGCCGATGCGAGACTGTCAGCAGACGACGGATCCCGTTCCGACAGAACTTGAGGCTCGATGTCCATTGATATCCGTTTGTGGGAATTATTGCGAGGTAAAGGAGCAGACATTATCTGGGATTCGTAGTTCAGGAACAGCGATGACCCACGCGGCAAGGGAGTGGACATGCCTTGGACACTGCATGATCCCCGAAATTTGGGACATGAACCAACCTATTCGCGCTAAGACGCGTGCCTCGAACGATGCCTGTAACTTTGAGGACCCCATCCTCCCACTCGACTTCCTCACCAACGAGCCAAGGTCGTCCTGTTCTCCACTTTACTTCCCGAGGATGGCCTTCCGCCAATGAGCGTAGGGCAACCAAGGAGTCAGACGAGTTAGACAAATCGTACACCCGGGTCTGAGAAGGCTCAAAATATTGGATAAAGGACAAAAGTGACTTGAGGATGGCCGAGCGAGATTTTTGGTCGATGGAGTGTAATGGATCGGGAGGAATGACAGATACGACAGTGGGTAAACCCTGAGCCTGCAGCGTGCGAAGGAGGGTATCACCCTTCCGGTCAACTTCTACGGTGGGACTGAACAGAAAAAGAACATAATCTGCAACTTTTGCAGCGTCGAGGGCATCCCAGTAGCGTCCACACTGAACGGGGAGAAACATAAGGGATGTTTTGAAACGATGTGCCCTTGCAAAACAGAGGTATCAGCGTGATGTCGAAGATCATCCTGCAGGGGTATACCGCACTTCATCCCCCATACTTTGTGACTTTCTCTTGTGCCTTCCAGCTCTTCTCCTACTGCAGAAGAGAGAGCGCGAATGGTGTCCTCTGTGTGAATGCCTTCACATAGAGGTATCACGGCGACGATTCTGGGTGCTCCATCCGTACCGTTGAAGATGCGAGTGGCGGCTACGAGGGCAGCACGTTTGGCAGCCTGTAACTGTTTCTGCGTGTTTCGTCTGTTAAATCGGAGTTGCGCAGCGGTATTGACTGCGGTAGATTTTGGAGAAGGACGCTGAGTACGCCCTACAGTACGTTATGATTGTTTCGATGCGTAGGCAGACATTCCTACCCTTGGCAATGTCTTTCAGCGCAGACTTTGTCGCATGCTTCGACTTGAAGGATTTGTTTTGCTACATTGGATCGCCTCAGACAGTGAACAGTGAACAAGGTGCACACGAAAAAGACAAACCTGCTTGAGAGTGGGCCTGTGATGATGAACTGCTTGAACCATGTATCGTACTGGTCATATGTGTGTGATGGTCTAATAGATAAAATTTATGTACCAGTGCTTGTTATCAACCCCGTGCGAAATCTGAGATCTACTAAAAGCCCCTATGACAATCCGATACTAATACATTACCTGCAGGTGCCTCGGGTGCCAAAGCTTGAGAGTGAGTATGCTAGTATGATTACACCGTATCCACTTCGCGAGGTTCCATGCGGAGACGTCTCAAGGATCCTGCGGCAAAGGCAGTCTCAGCCGCTCAGCTTCGGCAATATCATACGATCACAGGTATGACACAAAGGTTTATGCGTCGGGTGAAAGTGGGCTCGCAATCTTCACTGCTCTGTCGTTGCAGACTTGGCAGTGATTGACATATGGGGCACTCACCAGGTGACCGTATCGTTGGCCTGGCACGAAACCAACAGCTATTGAAACTCAAAGCTCCCGTTAGCAATGAGGTCTTAAGACCCAAAGATAAGGCTGAGGACCAAGAGAGAACATGCGAAATGCATTCTATCCATGTGCCAAGTACATGATAGGCCGTTAATGTACGTATACGGATGTGAGGGCTCGAGCAAGGGGTGTCGAAGCCGGGGTACCTGCAGCAAACTCATTTGCGTTTCCGATCATTAATAAGCCCACTGTCCAAATGGCGTGAGCAGGTTGTGGGGCAGAAGTGTCCCCACTACTCACCGATGAGTCCAAACAAGCCTAACACGCTGCCGAAGACTTCTATCACAAGGACCTTGACGAAAAGCCCAGGGTCGGCGGCATCAGCGAGAGCCGCCGAACTTCCTGCGATACCAACACAGAGGCCGCAGAACAGATTGCACAGACCGACTGTGAGGCCACCGAAGAATAGCGCGTAGCCTTTACGAACAACGTTGGCAACTTGCACGTGAGCATGACCAGCAGTGACATACCAGTGTAAAAGTTTTCGCGAGTGTACAGTTGTGCCTCAGGAACGCTCTGTAATTTAGCGGAGTAGACGATGCCCATGATCTAGAGGAAACATTGGGTCGCGTGCTCGTAGAAATCACGTACAAGACGCACCACACCGTAAATCGCGACGACCTCGCAGAAGATAATACTTGGGAGAGCAATCAATTACGACGAATATGCATGAGGGAGTATGCTAAATACCTGATCAGGTTCTTCGTGGTAATCCTCGGTGCCCTAACGCCTCCGCCCAGTATCGATGGTCCTGTCAGAAGGATGCCCCTGTGCACTGGTCAGAAAACTCAAGGCGGAAAACTCGCATGCCCACCATGCAGCTCCCAGAACGCTGAGACCTATGCAGAGTCCGATGCCAAGTCCACCCCATACGAAAGGACTTGTTTCTTCGAGGAAACGTCCGACGTCAAAAGCTTCCCCTGAATTGGTGAACAGGAGATATAGTGCAACTACGACCACGACAAATGCAGGGAAGCTAAGAGAGTAGTAATACGAGTAGCCCATGGTTATGCCAGTCCGTAGCTGGTCACTTGGAGGAGTATACTACACGTCACGCGTCACTACGCGACATGAGCGTGACCTTGTGACAGCGTGTTTACCGCAAAGAAAATTTCCAACGTTCATACAAAGGCTGCACAACTAAGACTTGCAGACGCAAATTTTCATGCCGCCTCCCGGATCATTCAGAGGTGCACGAGGTGGTGTTGGTGGTGGTGGTAGGGGTGGTCCTCCTCGAGGTGGAGGGTTTGGTCGAGGTGCCCCAAGAGGCGGAGGAGGAAGAGGAGGCGGCGCAGGTCGTGGAGGTCGTGGGGGAGGTCGCGGCGCCCCCAGAGGTGCCCGTGGGGCGAGGGGCGGTCGTGGCGGAGCGGGGGGTAGACCTAAGGGTGGGGCTAAAGTCATTCTGGAACCCCACAGGCACGCAGGAATATTCATCGCAAAGGGCAAGGACCATTTACTTGTAACCAAGAATCTCGTACCGGGGGAAAGCGTCTATGGTGAGAAGCGGATTACCATCGAGGGCGGAGTCGACGACACGAAAATCGAGTATCGAGTATGGAATCCTTTCCGGAGTAAGCTGGCTGCAGGAGTGCTTGGTGGTATGGATGAGATATACATCGGGCCGAGCAAAAAGGTACTATACCTTGGTGCTGCTAGTGGCACGAGTGTCAGTCATGTTGCGGACATTGTTGGTCCTGTAAGCATCTTATCCTTATTTTCGCGATGGTATTTTACAGGGCCTTTGTAGGAGGGAGTCGTGTACGCCGTTGAGTTTTCGCTTCGCTCTGGTCGAGACCTAATCAACATGGCGAAGAAGCGGACGAATGTCATCCGTGCGTTTCCCGCTGTCGGAGATAATTTAATTCCTCATGTCATGAATCACAGCGATTATCGAAGATGCTCGTCTACCTAACAGATATCGCATGCTCATCACTACTGTCGACGTGATATTTGCAGACATCGCACAACCCGATCAGGCTCGTATTGTGGCCTACAACGCCCAATATTTCCTCAAGGATGGAGGTCACGTCGTTATTTCGATAAAAGCGAGCTGTGTCGATTCCACGGCAGCACCATCGGCAGTCTTCGTGCAAGAAGTGCAGAAACTGCGGGAATTCAAATTGAAGCCTATCGCACAAATTACACTTGAACCATATGAGCGGGATCATGCTATGGTTACTGGTGAGTACAGCATCCTTGGACGCTCCAATGTGTTCTGACTCTTCATTATAGCACAGTACCAGCGACACAAGTAGATTCCCCATAAAAACCTCTGGATTGTTGCTGATATCTGGAAAATGAAAAAAAAAGTCGCTGATAGGCCAACCAGAACGATGACAACCGTTTTGTTCGAAAGGGATAATTATGCCGTCAGGGTGAGCTTATCAGTGGTTCGATTGTCACCTATCCTCTGCCTTTGTACTTTAGGGACTTGATACTGTATGCTTGAGGCGGGTACTTGGTAGATAGACCCGCGGTTGCGGATTGTGTGCATCGTGAATCAGCAAGCACTGGCGACATCTGGTTGATTGTGAATGGATGAAACAGTATTGCAACAGCCATGCAACTGTGAAGCTCCTATCTGAGTCAAACGATTGCTTAAGACGCCTGTGCAGTGAGCAAACGAGGCTCACGAGCACCAGTGCGACGTGAATAATTCTCTACATCGACCGCAAACACCGGTACTAAAGGTTTGCTAAGTGGTTCCGGCGGTTCCTTCAGAACTCCTTACGTGGTGCACTTTCCAGGTATCGTCGTCAACATGGACGAGTAATCTTTCCAACAATCTTTTTAGTGAACGTTGTTAGTAGATACAAGGGGAATGTCAAGGAGCGTATGCAGCAACAATCACTTGAAGTTCCAAATTGTGGGGTAAAATTCAAAGGACAATGCAAATAACGAATGTGGTATCCTGTGCATAACAAATGCCGGTTCAGTTTGTTGAACTAGAAAAAAGTACGACTCGAAAGCATGAGAGAGTATAAAGCGCCTAACAGCCAAGAGTAGCAAGAAAGAATCTAGGTATACGTAGCCATGCTCACCTGCTGGTGAAGCAGTGAATGAAGTTGGCTCAGCCACCCACGACGACCTTCCAGCTCAACACGCTAGAGATCAGCGCCTACAGCGTCCACGACATACAGTACCTGTTGTGGTCTCACAAACAAGCCTCGCGATTCCGAGGTTGACATATCAGATGTAGGAGAGGAGCTTCTGAGCCTTTTCGAGCGGTCGGCGCCACTCGACAAATAATCGCCCTCTCTCTTCAGGTTGCCGGAGCTGCGGGACTTGGACAGACCATTAACGCCGTCCGCTCGTCGCTTTGGGCCGTCTCTGCCTCTGCCATTGTTACTGTCACCGAATTCCCACTCTGAACAACACCCGCCTATGTCGAAATAACGAACTCCGCCCCATGTTCCATCGCACCAAGCTCGACCGTCGCCGGCATCCCCGACCCAGGTATCCCCTACGCCCATGGGTACTTCGACGCCTACCCAGGGTCCATGTTCACCCACAACTTCACCAATGTAACGTGCAAATGCACGGAACCGTCGGCGTTTAGATGATATAATGCATGGAATGCCGATCTCAAGGGACGCGCCGGGTGGGGACAGTGGTGCGAGGTTCTCCGAGGTGAGAGCTTGGAAATTGGAGGTTGGAACTGTTGGCGGGTGGACGGCGGTAATAGTATCTGCGCTACCACGACGAGCGAGGGCTGGGTCGTCACCCGCACGGAGATTGCCCTGCATTTCGACCTGATCTCGCCCTTCAGGTAGTTCATGTGCGCTGTCGACGACTACGATGTTCTTCTGCTTGGAATCTGCTGGGACTTGATTCTCCTTATCATTGGCTTTATCCTTAACTTTGCCATCTTTCTGATTCTCCAGCTGCTTCACTTCCACCCGTGGGGAGATCTTGGATGACCCTTGATCAGATGCTGTCCTGCTTAGCGACTTGCTCTTAGATGTTGATGTTTCTCTGCTCATTGGTGTAGCTGAGCTGGAAGAGGGCAACCGTTTTGGAGTTACAGCGGGACTACGTTTACCCGCATCCTTATCTGCGGTACGGCGCACAGGAGGCCGCATTGCGACGGAATTGATGGACACACCCGACGAAACTCGCGGTCTCTCCCGCTCCCGCAGGCCCTGTGCACGGCTCGGAGTCCGTGAGGTCGTGCCCACAGTCCGTGTGGATACAGTGGACACAGTTGAACCACTCGATATTTTACGTGGGCGTGCACCGGAAGGTGAGCCGCCGGAGCCTCCGGAGCCTGTCGACGTTGGAGTCAAGACCTCAGATTGCGCTGTCCGGAACGTACCAGTGTCACTCGTTGCCGAGGACACGGTGGAGGTTGGGCGGGAAGAACCAGGAATTCTTAAGGTGGACAAGCCCGCGTGGCTGCGGTGTGCTGTTCCAGAAGCGGCAGGAGTGGGACGGATGCTATGGGGTCGCGTCCGGCTATGGACGGAGGGTGCAAGTGACCTCTGAGTTGAAGTGGTGGATCGCATCGACGTGGTACTCGTCGTGACGATTTTGCTCAAGTGTGGACGGCCGCTGGGGCTGGAACTTGGCGCTGGACGTGACAGAGATTCTGGGCCAACGCAGACGATGGGTGTGGTGCCAGAGTCATCCCCCGCTTCCTCGATTGGGTCAGTGGTGCGTAAGGTGGATGCCGATGAAGTTTTTCGATGAGCTCGTCCTTGTGCACGTGCTTTTTCCGTGGCACTTGACCGCATGCTCCTGACACTGCTGGCATCGTCAGGGGTTAACTTCGAATCTGGGCGTTCTGCGTCTGCATCCAAGTGAGCCCGAATGTGGGCTGCGACATTGGCGCGCGTAAGAGCTCCGGATGGTGTGGGCGTGCTCTGGTTTCTAGTTCGAGTAGGTGTGCCAGTACGTGACACTGATCGAATAGAAGCTGTGTCTCCTCTCAACGTACGCGAACTAGCGCCCGAATCTCGACCGATCGCACCAACGGTTTTGGATAGCACACTTGCACGGAGCGAATGCACGGACAAAGTATCCGAATCCGCGTCTGCTCCACGGATGAGCGATGGACGAAGAGCCCGGGAGTTATACGTAGAATGGTGCGAGCGGAGGGTGCCCCCATGAGAATGAGATGGGTGACTGGGAGGGGAGAGAAGATCTTCGGTGGCAACCTCGATCTCTGTTTTTTTTTTTTTTGGTTGATGGCAGGCATGTCAGCTGGGCAAAACGACTGATACCGAATGCGTCCCCACCTTGTGAAATCTCCTTTAAACTCCAGCTCTCCAGAGCATCGAAACCCCCCTCGTTCCTAACATTCACCCAGCGCTTGCGAATGTATTTTAGGAGATCGATACGGGCATCCTCTACGATGGTCCGGATAGGTGAGGTCGATGGCAGCAAGGTCATAGTAGGGGATGTTGGGTGGGGTCGAAGGAGGATTGACGATACTATGGTCTGAATGGTGTGTGGAGTCAACGTGAAGGCAGGGTCGATAAGGCAATGGGCATACCTGGTATAGAGTTCCTGCGTACTTTTCGCTCATTCCCCTCTTCAACGACTCCATGACCCATCCGATCCTTTCTGTGTCGCCAAAGCCCACGCCGTCGCCTTCGAGAAGGGATACCCAATCTGAATCCTCAAAGCACGCTTCGCATTCACGCACCAAACACTCGTCGACGCCTTTTCTTGCGGTTAGGACCATTTCGCGCACGATATCTGCCCATGCGTCGATCGCGCTATCGAGTTTGCGAAGGGCATGTTGGGCAGCGAACAGTAAGTGGAAGACGTTCGTTGGGGTGGTGCGTTTTGCGAGTCCTTTCAGGACGGATTCACGGGTTTTCTGTGGGAGAGCAGCGAATTCGGCAGTACACCAGCCCTCACCGAAGAGTCCGACGAGTGCTCTTCGAGCGCCCCTTTCGAGGTATTTGTTTTGTACGTCATCTGCGACGGCAAACTCGAGTACTCTTGGTACGCGTCTTGCGCATTGGCGACAGCGACACCCGCCGGTGCCCCACTTTGCGCCGGTGATGTCCTCGTAGGCGTTGAATTCGAGGAAGGCATGGAAGAGGCCGTGGAGCATTTCGTAAACGATGCGGGACTGGACTTCTGTGGTGAGGGCAGGGAGAGAGAGGTAGAGGGAGGCTCTGAGGATGGCGAAGGCGGTATCGAGATCGAATGTACGGTGTGAGAAGTGGAGGGTGCCGGTGTAAATGTAGCCCAAGGTGAAATGGAGGGAGGCGGGTGTGAAGGGGGGGGATGGGAGGTGGATGGTGAATGCATCGTTGGGATTGGATGGGGTGGAGATGGTTGGGGTTTTGGTGGATTGTGGGCTTGCCCAGGTGAGGAGTTGGGCTCTGAAGAAGGGAGATCTGGAGATGAGGATAAACCGATGCGTGGAGAAGACGGCGGTGGTGTGCTCTGGATTTGAGGACGAGAAGTTTCCGGAGAGTGAGATGCGAGCATCGGAGTAGAGACGAGATCTCCACATGTACACGAGATCTTTGCGGAGCTTGTCGATGCGATTGTCTTCGTTGGCGAGGAGGTCGCGAGATTCGGAGGTGTCGAAGAGGAATTCGAAAGCCTCGCCTAGACCTGCGCCTGTGTAGAGGTACTCGAGTTCGTTGGAGAACAGGGCCGAGTTGGCGTTGATGGGGATGCGGAGGACGGGGGCGTTGGTGGGGGTTGAGGGGGAGGGCGAGGGCGAAGGGGAGGGGGGATTAAGCGGGAGGTCTAAGGTAGCGCTGAGAGAGACGGTCGACTGGGCGGGGACGGGCGAGGGGGACGGGGCATACGGCGTAGGGGACGTGACGGGTGCAGGGCGCGAGGAGAAGTACCTGGCCTGGAATGAGGGGGGCGCGCGTGCATACACGACAGCTGCACGACGTGAGCGTGTGCGATGGACGCTAATGATGATGACGACGACAACGACGGACCTTTGTGACCCCAGACATGCTCGACGGCGTCGTCGTCCTGGTCAGGATGGATGTCCCACACGACATCTGGAAACCGGTCCTTTGCATTGCGGAAGAGCTCAAAGAGGTCCTGCTTCCACTGTTCAGTAGAGATCCTCGACGCCTCTGGGATGCCCGGTGGCAGCGATGGCAGTGAAGAAGCCGCCATCGTGTTCAACGACGACGACGACGACGACCTTGCAACTCAAAAAAGTGTCACTCCCCTACCAAACACGTGTCTTCGGGTTAGGGTTCCGTGATTATGTCATTCAACCCAAGCGACCAAGCGTTTGAGTCTGTGGAGTAGTTATAGATTGACTCCCAAGGGTGGACTCGTGTCGTCCGTGCGTATTCGACGTCGAGGGTGGTATTGGCGATTAGAAGGGAAAAAAAAATAAAAAATAAAAGAAAAAGAAGAACTACGTAACAAACTCAGCCTGAGACGCCAAGCTTCTCTCTGTCTTCGACCACATACACATGCCTTTCGAAAGGTACCTACGCCCCGACCAGGAGGAGGACAACGTCGCCTACGACCATGGCAGCCAGTTCCACCATTCAGCAGCCTTGAATGCCGTCCAGTTCCAGATCCCCCAGTACATGCTCAATGGCCCTCCCATCCTGGCCCCCGGTGGTGGTGCAGAGGTCCTCCCTGCTGGCCTCCTCGACAGCCCAGACTCCTTCGCCTCGTCCTGGCTCACCAACAACGGCTTTGTACCGTGAGTAAACCACACACACCCCGCCCTCTGTGGGGCTTATCAGTCCCTTCTCCCCCTCTCTTCCTAGTTTCCACACCGCTGCCAGGCACCGTCAGGCCGACAGCGAGCCTACATCCTCCTCCAACACCTTCGACCTACTCGCCTATAACGACGACGATCATGTCTCCCACACGCTCTTTGCGCCCGACCCTGGCTTCACCGGTCACCCAGATCAAGTGTCCCCGCCATCGTCCTATCAAGCCCATCTCCAGCCTGCCTTGTCCTACTCATCCTTGGTCCCTCCACAGTTCCATCCCCCTCCCACAGCCCCCTTACCGATGTCCTCCTCCGCTCTCGCCCTCCCCGTCTATTCGACCTCCGGCTTTGACCTCCTGTCCATCCTGGCTCGCGTTGCAAACCGCCCATACCCCACTGTCAACCTTGGCCCAGTGGATCTCTCCTGCTCTTTCGCCATTGCAGACGTTCGAAGACACGATTCCCCCATCGTATATGCCTCTCCGTCCTTCTATCGTCTCACCGGCTACAGCGAGCACGAGGTCATCGGTCGCAACTGTCGCTTCCTCCAATCACCAACAGGTCATCTCGCCAAAGGCGAGGCCCGCCAGTCTCCCTTGCGCGATACCGTAGCCTACATGCGCAAGGCACTCGCATCCGGTAAAGAGTGCCAGACAAGCCTCGTCAACTACAGAAAAGGCGGTCAGCCCTTTATCAATCTCATCACCGTCGTTCCACTCCGTGGCGGTGTCCATGGCAGATCCAACGAGGCAGACGACATCGTCTACCACGTCGGCTTTCAGGTCGACCTCACCGAACAGCCACGTCGTATCCTCGATAAACTCCGTAACGGGTCCTACTCTACGACCTACAGTACGTGGGCGTCCTCGGGCATGCCTGACAGCCTCGCCACACCTCAACAGATGACTGGCCCAGGAGCCCTCATATTACCCCCTCGTAGTTCAAGAACTTCCCACCTCACAGGCGGTGCCGTGTCCAGAGACCTGCGAAACCTCATCACGGACAACACCTTCGCCGATGCCGTACCCATCTCCACGTCCGCGAATATATCGGGAACAGTGGCACCCGATCCTGGTGGTACTTCCACCCCTCTCTCCTCTCTATCCGCACCGCCCTCAAATCCCGTCCCTATCAACATGTCTTCTTCCTCCGCTAGCCTGACAGGTCCTCCATTGACCCCTCTCGCATCCATTTCTCCCGCACTCTCACTCTTGCTACTCGAGCTCCTCCCTGACTTTATGCTCGTACTCTCCCTCAAAGGCTCCTTTCTCTATGTCGCGCCATCCGTTCGCCTTGTTCTCGGCTACGAGCCACATGAACTCGTTGGCCGCAGCATCGCCGATATCTGCCACCCCGCCGACCTCGTCCCCCTCATGCGCGAACTGAAAGAGGGCAGCGTCGGCGTGGGTGGTACGCACGCGAGTCCTGGGTCAGGTTCCCCCGGGTCGCCTGTGGATAGTACACATCCGCTGGGCGTGCCCAAGCCCGTCGATCTCTTGTTTCGCGCAGCACCCAAAACTCCGGCACATCCTCTCCCTCCCTTTTCATCCTCGGCGTCCACCCCTGCTTCGACGACCAACCCCGCCACTTCGGATCTTCCAACAGACTCGAGCCCTCCCGATTCCCAGGTCGCGGGACGGCCTTATATCTGGCTCGAGTGCCGCGGGCGCCTTTACGTTGAACCTGGAAAGGGTCGTAAGGCCATTATACTTTCTGGTCGCGTACGTTGGATGCCCACTGTGCGATGGGACACTATCAAGCGTGCAGGAGGCGTAGGTGTTGACATTAGTTCCAACCCGGAGCCAAATTCTCAACCAGCGCCAGCTAGTCAGGCTTCCAAAGCTGGTACGTAATGCATCTACGTTTCATGTGTGTGCTCATCATGATGAAAATGGGTCTGGCAGAACCCCAGGAATTTTGGGCATTGCTCGCACCTGCAGGCACTTTTCTCGTGGCCTCAGCCGGCGTTCGTGATGTTCTTGGCTGGGGTGTCGGTGAGATCATTGGTCGTTCTCTCTGGGGAATGGTAGCAGATGGTATGCCCCCCGGTGTCGCGATCCGAGCGCAGGTCGAGACGGAACTTGCACATCTGTTTGAGGAAGAGGTATGCATGTTTTTACTGGTCCGTGATGATCTCATCCTCGTGTATCTGTCGTCACAGGTGGTGGCGGGAACGGGCGACCCAAAGCCAACTGTCCTTTCGGTGACACTGGTCACTCGCGGCGGGCATACAGTACCTGTGCGTATAGTTTTCTATCGCACGCCACGTGCGCACACCCATCTACCGACGGGCGGCCTGGCGAACCCGCGAGGCAATCCGCTCTGTCCTCTTGTCTGCCAAGTGTCCGTTCTTCCGCCTGGTACGCTCACCGGGATGGTCTCGGTGTCGAGCTCATCATGCCCAAATGCGTCGAGAGCAGTAATTAGCAGCGGCGATACTGGTCCATGGCTCATGCATTCAGGTGATGCGGCTCTTTTCGAAGAGCTTGACACTGCGCGAGGTTCCAGTTGGCAGTATGAATTGCAACAACT
Organism: Pisolithus marmoratus; assembly: GCA_024613145.1. Lineage (NCBI taxonomy): Eukaryota > Fungi > Basidiomycota > Agaricomycetes > Boletales > Pisolithaceae > Pisolithus > Pisolithus marmoratus. The sequence goes on along the minus strand of JANFAE010000863.1, from coordinate 7,877 downwards.
CAAGTACGCCAACCAGAGATTGCACGAGGAATTGGAAACTCTGGAAGGAAGTAGCACCGATGCCCTCGCCACAGAGAGTGCCCCTGCTGATAATTCAGCCAGTGGTGCGTCCACTGTTCCGGCGCCTATGAGCGAGTTGTCGCCCACACAACCTCCACAATTACACACCGAGGTGCCCTATGAATCACTTTTTTCTGGTACGTTGCCCCATCCCCATCATGTGGCTCAAGTCTCGGAGCATCCTCACCTACAAGTGTCTGGTATCTTTGACTGGTCTTCCATTGGCTTCTCCGTTCCGCTGAAGCGGGCGTGGAACTCGGAAGACAGGGCTACGTAGGTAAAGACGATGCAGGGCCAAGACAATAAGCGGGCGCCGATGGCAATGTTGTTTCGAATTTACCTGGAGTGACCGGTATACACGAGAGGGTGCTAATAATACACACGATCTTACCTGCACCACGGTCCTTCATTTGATACCATCTATTCCGCACGTTCGGTTTAGTAATTCCAGAGGACAGTACAGTCATTGCCGGGCCCACTGCACGTTAAACCATTGCTAGCTTTGTACTCGTATTGCATACTTAATCTTGCACCCTACTAGCTATTGACTTTGTCACACCTGTGTGTACCTCAGGAAATCTTGCTCTTGTTAATTGTTAGTTTGGCCTGGCTGGATCCAGTAACAAAATATAACCATAAGAGGAATGGATTCTGTGAATTGTGAGTGCTGGTGCCTGTTGGTGTTGATGTTTTATCTTTGGTGAGGTAGGAAGCAGATTCAGCAAACCTCAGGCCTATGACCAAAGTGTAACATATGTAAGAACTGAAGATTTGCAAAAGTTCAGCCTTCTAAGTTTGTATGTATATGTTTCACTAGTTGTTCAAACTTCTTCCACTACCCCTGCATCAGCAACTTGTGATGGTCTGAAAAGTTCTGAAAATTTCTGAAAAATTTCAGACCATCAGATTTTCTCAAGCACTTTCTCATAATGTATATCATTTGTGCAGCCAAAGCTTTATACATTATGAGAATCATATAGAACCAGACTTGTGACAAAATGTGACATGTAACACTATTTCCTAATGAAGTACTCAAGGCTGATCTAGTTTAGATTGTGCACATGCATTCCACAGTAATGTTGCTGTGAACCAGGACCAAGTCAAATTGAAGTGGTAGTTCAGCAACAGTTCAACTTACTGAGATTTAATGAAGTGAGGTCAAATGAAGGCACTAAACATTCCATCCTTTTGAGAGGAGGATACCATATGCAGGTTTTACCTGTGAGAGGGAGACTCAGACTAAGTTGGAACAAGTCTGAGGTGTAACTTGGAGAAAGTTGTCATGGCCATGCTTTGATCACACTATTCCCATGCTCTTGCACTGCCTCTGACACCCCTGTCTGTCTCATAGACACCTCCCAACTCATTCTTAATGAAGTCTAACACTTAGTAAGCCTGTAGGTCACTCAGCTGACCAGTGTGTACATTCTGCACTCTTGGCCACTGTTGGACTCATCATGTGACCACTCTTGGCTCTTGTTGGGCCAATGTTGTCTGGGTCATATGATCCCAGGATTAAGGTGCCTGCACAGTATGCTGTCCCAAAGGGTCAAGCATTATTTTTAGGTTTTGGCTTTGCTACTGATTAGCTGTTGTATATCTCTCTGTACTGAAGTTTTCTGACACCTGCTCTCCTGGAAAACTTTGATACCTCCATATGTTAATTCTGACTATCCAATACTGTACTGCCCCAGCTTTGCTGTGGCCTATAAATACTGTACAGTACAAGTCTTGTATTCCTCAGTATGAATATCAACTAAAGTACCTCCTCCAAGTCTCCCCCTAAGTTCTGACACTTTGTGTTGAAAATACTGGACAGGCCAGGACTCGAACCTGGGACCCCCAACACACTAGGTTTGGTGCACTGCCACTGTGCTACCAGTCCTACAGTACAAGATGTGGATTCTACTACAAGTAGGTTCCAACACTTTGCTCACCTCTGAAATATGAGGGCCAGGCTTGTACCAGGGGGCAGTGCATGAGCTGAACCCAATGCCCTCTTCCATCCCTCTGCTTTGCTAGTTGGATATCTGTCAGCCCCTTTCAGCCCTGCCCTGCCCTGCTCTGCCAGTCAGAGATTCATTGGCCCACAGACTATTGCATCAGCCTAGCCCCTATTATGTACATTGGCCCATCATCAGACTTACCTAATTAGGTAATCCTGACCCTTGGGTACTCCTTTTGGCCTTGGAGAAGGCCCAACTCTGACAGTATATTTGTACTCACACTTGTACAAGCTCATTCTCTGATTCACCACTAAAAACATGCAGACTTGGACACATACTTGCAAGAGGGAAACCTCCAACAGGCTTGCTATAGCCCTTGCTAATCCTTGGCAACTCCCTTCTGTTGTTCAACAATTCTAATCATTCTCTGCCTGATGTCATGCTCAATCTGAACCCCAAGCACAAGATAGTGCCTCTCAGGCTGGCCATCCTGACTGCCAGCACACAATCTTCCACACACTGCCACACTGCCATGGTGGATCTGATGACCCTGATGACAACCCAGGTGATGACTCTGATGGTTGGGGCAGCAGTGATGGGGGTATCCCCAAAGACCCAGCTGAGCTGCCTGAAGACCCACTCCTGGCACTTGCTTGGGCCATCCATGAATTAGCCTGCTCTAGTCAGCACTTGGGTGACTCTGCTCTGAAGACTAAGGTCTGCAAGCCCAATACCTTCATCAGCAAAACAGTCTTTTTGGGACAGGGTCACAGTCACTACAGTGTCACAGTCCAGTTTTCTAGATCAAATACTGCTTTAAATACACTATTTTCTGCACTTCTAATGTATGCAACCATGAATCTAGGACATGTACATTTATATAAAAATACTTTGTTGGTCTGAAATGTAGTAGTTAATGAGTTGTGAGCCACTGTGCAGCACTGTACAGAGGGGGACCTTCCTGTCACACTGTGGCACTCTGTGGTGGCTGTACAGCACTGCACAGTCACAAATGGTTTTGCTGATGTTTGATGGCTCCAACCCAAAGAAGCTTCAGGAGTGTTGGAGTATTATGCAACCAGCCATTGTTGGCACATGTTTGCTAGCTTACATAATCTATTTGCATCGCACATAGTTACTAGATAGTTTTCCTAGTCCCTCAGCAGCTTGCCAGACTACTGAGGGTGAGTACCATTTACTTAGGTTCTTTCCTACTTACTGATACCCTGTCAAGACCAGTTCTCAATGGTCTCTGAGAAGTCCGAGGTCGGAGGTAGACGGAGGGGCAAGGTCCAGAGGGTCGGAGTAGCGTACAACTTTGTACACTTGGAACTTGCAGAGTTCCAGAAGTCAGAGCAGAGTGAGATCGATGAGTATCTTATTTGATATTCGAACTGAAGTGCTACGATGTATGTACAAGGTCTTATATACTACAGAGAATGTTCTGAGGCAATGTCCAGGTACTGAAACTCTGGAGGGCAGTGCAGAATGTTGACAACATTCCTACAGGCTGTACTGGAGTATCGGACAATCTGAGAGTCTGAAGGTTAGACTACAAGTACCAAAAGAGTTAGACATACTGTGGCAGAAAGAAACCATTCTAAATATGGAATGGAACGGAGTAACAGATCAAAACTATAAACAAACACGGAGCGGAGTTCCACAGCAGACTTCTGAGAGCCTAGACTGAGCCAGAAGTCCTTGGACTCAGGCCCGGACTATACACATGTGTCACAGATGTGACAGTATCCCCCTCTTAGGCCAAGCCCTCAAGGTGTTGGAGTATTGATGCATGTGTGTTGGTTTTCAAAGTCTGCATTGTCGGAGTCTGAAAAACTTTCATAGTGCTAAGACTCAACAGAGTTCTTACACGTCTCAACCTCCATTTTCCCAATCATCATGTCTTCCTTGTCTACGATCGCTCCCAACGCTAAACTGGCAGACATGCAGTGGACCACTCTGCCCATGGAGGAGTTGGAAGACAAACCCGGGGATAGCGCAGCCATCAAGATGGCCAAGTTTGACAAGCATCAGTGGCGGCAACAAGCTGCACTGCAAGAGGCACTAGAGGCTGAGGAAGAGGAACAGAAGGCCAAGGAAGCGGCAGCCGAATGGGCCCAAAAGGTGAGGGAAGCTGCAGAGGCAAAGGCAGCCGAGGCAAAGAAAGCCCAAGAGTTAGAGGCCGAGAAACAATGGCTCGAAAACGAGACGCAGAAGGTGCAGGGAGAAGGGTCATCGGTGAGTGATGATACCATCACTTACAGTTCTGTTCTAACAAGTCCAGAACTCCCTTTCAGCAGATGGCAGCCAGGGGTAGCACAGCGAGTGTCAAGTTTAAGGCATGCTCTGCATGTGCTAAGGCTGGGGAGGAGTGTGTGCCTGGCATGGGACATAGTAAGTCGTGTCTTTGGTGTCAGAAAAGTAAGGCCAAATGCGACCTGTCCGTCCAAGTGACGGACTCTGAGAAATGAACAGTGGCGGTGACATCCCCTCGAGGTGGAGAGAGGAGGAAACATCAGAGGAGGGTCGAGCAGTCTGGAGACACAGGGGACAGTGACGATATGCCGGACATAGAGATTGTCCCAAAAGCTTGGACGCTACGCATGTTGCCCCCACATCAAGACTCTGTGGCTGAAGTCCTGGACAGGCATCTCGGAGAGATTGTGCAAGCGATTGATAAGAACACGGTGGCCATCAAGGTGTCCACTAAGGACACATGGGACTTAACCGGAGTCCTGGAAGAGTCTTTTGAGGTACTGAGGACCATGACCACCTTGCTGGTCAACCGTGCTGCAAATGAGGATGATGCCTAGGACCGGTGGACTTTATATCAGCATGGAGTTGTTCAACATCCATGATCATGCTAGCACGGAGTACCAGGCTTTCCAAGTAGGTAGCCCTTAGGGAATTTGACAGTTGTTCAGTGGTGAAAATGGGACAGAGATTCTGAGGGTTAGCTCAAGCATAGTCCCTATCCCCCTCTTTGGGGTAGACGTCCCATCGTCTAGTTAAGGCGTTGGGCTTTGCTCCAAGCTTACAGGGATGGAAGCAGATAACCATGTTGAATTGGGAAAGGTACTTGGACCAGCGCGCTTGACGCCTGGTGAGAACCTTAGAAGTCGAGAAATACTTGAGATTTTTGTGGTCAGTAACAATGTCTATAGGATGTGCTGGGCCTTTGAGGTAATGGCACCAAGTCCAGAAGGCCTCATATATTGCTAGTAGCTCCTTGTCATGTGTATCGTAATTCAACTCCAGAGTGGTCAAGGTCCAAGAATAAAAGGCCACTGGATGTATTTCATTGTCTGGGCATGTGACAGACAGAATGCCAGCGATGGCATAGTCCGAGGCATTGGTCTTGACTGTTATCAGAAGTCCAGGGTGGAAGTGGGTGGGAATAGGAGTGGACGAGAAGGCTTCTTTTAGCTGGTAAAAGAACTGGCAACACTCCTTGGAGAAACTCCAGGGGGTGTTCTTTCTGGTAAGACGTGTCAAGGGCACCACAATATTGGAGTAGTTATAGATAAATCGATGGTAGAAATTGGCAAAGCCGAGGAAGGACTGGATATCTTTCACTTTACAGGGTTCAGGCCAGTCATGGATGGCCTTAACCTTGTCCTCAGACATTGTCAATCCGTGGGGAGATAGGAAGAATCTGAGATATTCTATGGACTCTGAGTGGAACTCACATTTTTCTGGTTTGGCATACAAGCTGTGTTGCCGGAGTCTGCAAAGTACCTCACGAACATGTTTCTTGTGATTTTCGATGCTATCGGAGTAAATTAGAATGTCGTCTAGGTAGACAATGACACAAACATCCAAGAGATCTGCAAAAATGGAGTTGACAAAGCGTTGAAATGCTGCAGGGGCATTGGTAAGTCCGAACAGCATCACGAGCCATTCATAAGATCTGTAGTGAGTCTGGAAGGCCATTTTCCACTCATCTCCGTCGGCAATGCACACAAGATGATAGGCATGTTGGAGATCAATCTTAGTGTAGACCTTAGCTCGACTAGGTGAATCGAGTAAGTCCGAGATGAGAGGAAGCGGGTAGTGATCCTTCATTGTGATCTTGTTAAGACCCCTGAAGTCAACACACAGGCGAAGAGACCCATCCTTCTTTTTGACGAAAAGGACAGGGGCGGCATATGGAGAGGATGTCTGGTGGACAAAGCCAGTAGTGAGGTTCTCATCGATAAAAGTCCAGAGAGCTGTAAGCTCAACCAGAGAGAGGGAGTAGAGGGTTCCCAGCGGCGGAGTAGTTCCTTCCTCTAATTCGATTTTGAGATTGAACTCTCGGTGGGGCGCAGGTGTAGACGCTTTTGCTTTACTAAACACGTCAGCGAAGTCATGATAGTCCAAGGGTACTGATGATAAGTCCGGTGCGTCCTGCACAGTGGCAGCCTGGAGTTTGGCATTATCTTGGGGTCGAACTTGGAGGGAGAACTGGAGTGAGCCATCCAACTTACAAGTGCACACAAAAGCTGCCATGTTGATCAGTGAGATGTTGGGTGCTTGAAGGCTGGGTGGAGAGGATGTGTCAACTGCAGTAAGTGAAGTGGAGTTTGGAGAACCGTTGGGGGTATCTCCGGAGTCTCTCGGAGATAGTTCCGAGGCAGAGGGTGACGTCAGCACTGGCAAACGAGATGCAAGGTTCTGGAATTTAATACTGCCCAATACCCAATCAATCAACAGATTGTAGCGGGTGAGCCAGTTATGTCTGAGAATGATCTTACACTCTGAATCCAGCAGAGTTACATAGAAGGTCATATCGGTGACATCTCCGGATGGGAAACGAATGGAAAGGTTAGCGGCCTTATTGATGGATGTTGTTGTCACACCATCGAACAAATGGAGGACGAGAGATGGAATGGAATATGTGGAAAGGTGGTGCATTCTGGCAAAAACAGAATCTACAAAGCAGTGGGTTGAACCTGAGTCTATTAAGGCTGAAATTTCCAGAATATCATAAGAGTCAAGAGTCACAGAAGGCTTCAAAGAAATTGGATTCAAAAGAGCAGACATGTTGAGGCATGCCTCCACAGGTGCACAGTCAGTATCAACACAACTCCCAGGCTGTGCAGAGTTCTGAGAGCTGCTCTCTATTTTTTTGCCTCAGCGGAGGCAGTCGGTTTGGGTTCCAACTCGGTTACTGTGGCCACACGGGCCTTGGCTGCACAGGAGGTAGACCTGGGGCACTCTTTAGCTGTATGTCCGGCATTTCCGCAGAACATGCAGAGGTTCTGCTCGAAATGTCTCTTTTGTTCAGCCGGAGTCAATTTGCCATCTTTTCTGAGCTTGTTTGCGAGGGCAGAGGTTTGTCTGGAGTTTGACTGATTGTTGGAAGATTTCGAAGTAGAGCCAGATGTGGCTGGGGTACTGGTGGTAGAGGACGGAGCTCCAGAGCCAGACTTCTGCTTGTCCCCCTTGTTACTGGGGTTGGACTTGCTACTGGTACTGGTTCTGGAGTTTCCTCCCGAAGACTTGGTCTGGTGAGCGACCTCGTCCTTATGTTCCCAGTAGCGTGCATCAATTTCCTGTGCTAATGTATGCAAGCCATTCAGTGTGGTTGGTTTTCCGACCCTACTGAGTTTGTCTTTAATGTGGTCCAGAAGTCCAGAGTAGAATAGATGATGCAAGGCACCATCTCTGTAGCCTTGGAATCTGAGAGGCTAAATGGTTAAAGTCAACCACATAGCGGTTGACACAATGGTTCTCCTTCATACGAAGATGATCGAGTTGGTGCTCAGTGTCGGTGATGGGGTCATGTGGTCCAAAGGTGGTCTGAAGTTCCACCACGAAGTCCAGCCAACTGTCCATCCACAAGGGATGGTCTGCTGGATCTCCGGTGTTAAGAAGGTCTGGTTTGAA
>JANFAE010000862.1:0-24380 GCA_024613145.1 Pisolithus marmoratus | reverse complement strand
ATGTGGGACACTACCTATGTATATTTGAGCCTCATATTGGACTAAATTAGCAAACCAGAGTATTCCCCTTCCATTCGGAGCGGCAGGTTAGATCTTAGCCAAAACTGGTGGTGCCGCCGCACTGTTCGTCAAGGCCACAGCTTTCGAACATGCCCCTTTGCCTTGATTTGTTTCAACTCCCCAAATACCGGCGCGGACGTGCCACTGCTACTAGTGATAGTGATGAGGATACCATCCTCAGATAGTCGTACGTCGGACGGCCTCGGGGAACGATTTTACTTTCCTGTTGAAGTGGCAACTCACGAGTCTACAACACTCGGCCTGGTAAACTGTCTTTGGATTCTTCACAGAATGAATCATTAGCACCGACGTTAGATGGGAATAACATGCACATGGGGACCGCCGAGCATAACACTCACATCTCCAGATGCAATCGAAATGCAATGAAATGTTCACAAATCACTCGACCGGTACGGGGGTACGCCGGAGAGATATTAGAACTGATTATCGGTGGTGGTTGAGACGCTCGCTACATAAAGTAATGGCATAGTGTAATAATGGGGGCGACGAACAGCGATCCTGCGCAGGAAAGGAAGGCATAGCGACGATGCGAAGTTGCATAATTTAGGGTCTTTGCGCATGTGGCTTATAGCATGCGTTGGTAATCCAAAGTTATTTAGGTTGATGGCCAACTACTATCCTAGAAGTGCTAGCTTATTCCTGTTCTCGCGGCAGTGCGCTCTTCGGCGCCTAAAACACATCTCGTTCGACTCGTGGTTTCAGCATTTCCAAGTTTGACAAGTTACTGGTTTTTGCTTTCTCAATGCCCGCAAAGCAGTCGAAGAAACGTCGTCAATCCAGAGTTGTCAGGTCATTCAATTCCATGACTAACCTTTCCTCCGTGCGCAGTTTATTCCTTCCAACTGATCGCATTTATCGATCCACCCAAAATTAGTCCAGGGATCAGTCTCAGCGTTTGTCTGAAACCCTTTCTCGAACTAATACTGAGACATGCGACAATGCATCTCGCAGAGCGTTTGCCAGAGTGAGGTCCTTCTTCCAACGGTCGAGCCAAAGTCATCCAACTTTTACTTCTGAGCCAAGTACCACCAGAGGCGAGGTAGTACCGCAGGGATTATCGCGGGTAGATTCCAGTCGTGACGTATGTGGTCTATGATTTCCTGCCGCTGCGATGACTCTGAGTGATTTGTTGGACAGCCTCGACGGTCAATCAACGAAGCAGCACTAGAATCCGTACCATCTGCACTAGGGAAGGACATCTATGTTAAAGTACAAGAATTTGAAGAGGTGAATCCGATGTCGCGTATCGACGAAGGCGCGGTCGACCTTGCCACCGATGTTAAGCCTATGTCCACCAAGACGCAGGCTTTTTGTTACACAAATTTCAATTCCTTCCGGAATTTCAATGAAATCGTTACCACACTCTCCAATGTAAGTATGTTACTTCTTCATTCGTGCAATAATCACGATGCCTCCAGGTCCATCCCTATGTTCAAGTTGCTCTGGGAATTTTGGTTGCTGCTTCACAGGTAGGCTCCCACTCCCATATACTTTTCTCATCTTTTGTAATCCATCCATAGACGTTAATGACTCAGGCGAACTTGGATACGGCGTTGTACGAACTCCTAGACGCAGTTGGAAGTGTCTACGCAATGCTTACGGAAGAAGATATCGTCCAGGACGTCCAAGGCGTGAGAGAAACTCTAGGTGCAGTTGCGCAGGTAGTAAGTGACGCGGCGTATTTCATCAAGGATTATCCAGAGGCGGTGGACTTCTGTACGTTCATAGTGCTTTTCATTGGGAAAGTTTAGTTTGACACGTTTTCAGGGAAGAGACAAGGAAAGAATATAGTGTACGAGACGCAGCACGCTATCGATGACTACACCAGGATGCTAAGCGGCTTGATCCAACAATGTCGTCGCGCGATGGTCCAGGACATCCAGTTCAACACGTACCGCATTCTTGAAGATTTGGGCTTGGGCAAGATGACTTGTGCCCAGGATGCAGGCCACGTTGGGATCAAAAAGTGCCTCGACAACACTAGGATAGAGGTTCTTGCGGACATCGTCAACTGGGTCCAGGACACTAGTGAACATATTCCGCGGCTTTTCTGGTTATATGGCCAAGGCGGCTTAGGGAAATCTACTATTGCCCGTACTGTCGCTCAATGGTTCAAGGATACTGGAGGGGTTGTATCCTACTTTTGCTTCGCTCGTGATAGGCAGGCCGAGTACCGCGAAGCAAGGATATTCACAACGATCGCGCGTGATCTTGCAGACCGTGACCCCGTATTTCGGCGAGCATTGGCCAATGTTATCGCAAAGGATCATGCGCTCGCGACCACATCTGACGTCAAGCTGCAGTGGGAGAAACTCATTTTGACCCCGCTGTCCATGGTTACGGGGGCTGCGGTCGGGAGTGTGTTCGTGGTCATTGACGCATTGGACGAGAGTGGTCTGGAATCATCGCGAAGAGACATCCTCTCGGTGCTTGCCTCAGCTCATGCTGTCGGACTCCCCCGTAATTTCCGTGTCCTCGTAACATCTCGTCCCTCGCTTGACATCAAGAATGCCCTCCGTGCGTCTCAGCACATCAAGGTGTATGCGTTAGACCATATCTCTGTGGTGTTGGTAGAACGCGATGTCCGGGTATTTGTTTCCGAAAGACTTCGTGACGCTCGAGACATTGGAGCCGCAGAAGTTCAGAGAATTGCTCAGAAAGCGAATGGGATATTTGAGTGGGCTCGTCTCGCCTGCGAGTTCATCAAATACAACAGGCTAGGTCAAACTGCAAAGGAACGGTTTGATGTAATCATATCTCTCCCTTCCGGGGATGGGATAAACCTGTTGGATGCCATGTATGGGATGATTCTGGGGGTCATTATACCTGAAGATCCGACCAGTCTTAGGCGATTCCGTTCTGTGATGCAGCAGGTTCTCTTCACAGCAGTGGCACTGCCTATGGATGCATTGAATACAATGCGGAGCCGCTTCCCGTCTGAGGAGGATCGTTATGATGTGGCTGTTGTCCTTACATTTATGGGATCCCTAATGAGTGGAGTCACTGACAGGTCATCTCCTGTCCGACTCCTTCATGCATCGTTCCATGACTTTCTCACTGACCCTGTGAAGAGTGGGGCATACTTTGTTGGTGCATCTGAGATGCATGACCTTGCTTTTGCTTCATTGCAAATCCTCTGCAATGGCCTGCAATTCAACATATGTGGACTGGAAAGTTCCTACCTCAGCAATGCTGAAGTTCTTGACTTGGAAAAGAGAGTTAACAAACACATACCACTTCCTCTATCATACTCGTGCCAATTCTGGGCCCAACATCTGCAGAGGACTGCATTTGACTCTGAGCTTGCAACATTTGTGAAAGTGATTGTGGGTAGTGAAAGATTTCTTTTTTGGCTGGAGGCTCTCAGCCTACTTGGGGTATTTGGGTGTGCTGCAGATGCTCTTACCTGCACTGTGGTATGGTTACAAGTGAGTACTCTGTAGTCTTGCATACATTATATCTTACATCATCTTGTAGAGCCAAAACACCTTCAATGATGCATTGACACTGGCACAAGAGGGAATCAAGTTTGTTGAGAATTTTGGGTATGCAGTTGCACACAGTGCACCACACCTTTACCTCTCAGCACTGCCATTTGTTCCTTCAAATACCTTGCTATCACAAATGCTCATTCCAAAGTTCTCTTGCCTGGCTGAAATCACCAAAGGGTACAACCAGTGGCCAACTAGCCAACTTGCCATGGAAGGACCTACTTCTGCAGTGCTTTCAGTTGCATTTTCCCCTGATGGCAAGAGGGTGGTTTCAGGTTCAGATGACAATTTAGTCAGGGTTTGGGATGCCACAAGTGGTGTACAGGTTGGAGAACCCCTTCAAGGACACACTTCTGCAGTCAATTCAGTTGCATTCTCACCTGATGGCACAAGGATTGTGTCAGGTTCAGATGATGGCACCATCAGAATTTGGGATGCTGAAAAAAGCCTGCAGGTTGGCAATACACTTGAGGAGCATATTTCTTCAGTTAATTCAGTTGCATTCTCCCCTGATGGGAAGAGGGTGGTTTCAGGGTCTTCTGACACAACTATAGTGATTTGGGATGCAAAGAAGGGGGTGCAGATTGGCAACCAATTGGAAGAAAGGACTTCAATTTTCTCAGTTGCATTTTCCCACAATGGCAAAAGAATTGTCTCAGGGTCTTCTGATAACACCATGAGGATCTGGGATATTGTGAAAGGTTCACAGATTGGTGGCCTCCTTCAGGGGCACACTTCTTCTATCTTTTCAGTTGCATATTCTCAGGATGGAAAGAGAATTGCTTCAGGCTCAGCTGACAAGACAGTGAGGGTCTGGGATGCTGAGAGAGGTGCCCAGATTGACTGGACACTCAAGGGACATGATTCTTTAGTCTTTTCAATTGCATTCTCACCTGATGGCAAGAAGATTGTCTCAGGTTCAGCTGACAGTACTGTGAGAATTTGGGATACTGAGGGGGGTGTGCAGATTGGAAGTCCACTTGAGCACACAGATGCAGTTAATTCAGTTTCATTCTCCCCTGATGGAAAGAGGATTGTCTCAGGCTCAGATGATGCAACCATATGGGTCTGGAATGTTGAAAGCTATGAGAGTGTGGCTAGCACTCATGAAATGTCAACATCTCAATTAAGCAGTCTGCAAGGTAAGCACTACTGACTGGTTATTTTCTTGCACCTTACTGAAAAGAAACTACCTTTAAAGTTCACCCAATTTGCTTTTCATCTGTCTCTTCACATTCACTGCATGATAGTGAACAACTTCTTGCTGGTCTTTGGCAGGACAATGCAGTTGCAGATAGTAGTAGTCCAGTCAAGCTTCAGGGTGATGGTTGGATCAAAGGTCCAAGGGGCAGATTGCTACTTTGGATACATCCAACATTGGGGAGACCACTTTATTCTATGTCAACAGTAATGGTGATTCCTCTTGGTTGTTATCTGGAGTTGAACTTGAGCAAGATGGTACATGGGAATAGGTGGTATGAGTGTTTTAAGCATGTTATTTTGTCTTGACAGCCAATATGAACATTTTCACCATGTAATGGTACTACATAACAAGGTGGAAAGGAATTATGCTTGCAGAGAATGATTGTTTTAAAAACCTCCATGAGTGACAATTCAATATCTTAATGTTTCATGAGCCAGTTCACTTATGTAGGTGACTGTGTTTGCTTAGTTTGTTCTAAGTGACTACTAGCATTGACAACTTGTCATGTGCAGAATGATGTACTATATTTCATCCTGGCCCTCATTGGTGCTGTTCTGAAGTTATGTAGTGCAGTGGTTTCAATTGTATGGCTCAATTACTAAGGCCAATATGCTGCAATAATTCTATTGTTGGTGTATGCCGTTTTCACTGTCAGGTTAATATCAAGGTCTGAAAAAGGTAGAAGGTTTAGTGGGGAAATGGAGAAGATACAGGCCAAATACAAAGAGGGGAGGAGGACAATGGTTTGCCAGTGAACAACCACTGCATGAAACCCTATAAAAATGCAAGGAGACTGCAGAGAGATGTGATAGAACATAAAGAACAAAGAATGGATGGAATACATGTGCCAAGTCCCAAGATATTTGCAAAGCCATCTGCCAATGTCTCTGTCCACATGATAGGTTGTATCCCCAGAATGGCTGAGGCAGCAGCAGTATATGATGCATGAGTTGAAAGCCCTTGGCAAGTAGTACACAGCCTCCACTGTCTCCTCTCATTTTTTGATAGTGTTTCACCCAATGATTGTTCATAGGCACACCTCTTTGTATTTGACCTGTATCTCCTCCATTGCCTCACCAAACCTTCCACCTTTCTCAGACCTCAATATACTTCCTACTATCTATTGGAGAATACAAAAGACAGGATGTGCACAGTTGCTGTTCCAGAGTTATTTCACTTTTCATGCCAAATGAAGGTAGATAGTTTTGTATCCTGTATCTTGTTCATTTTCTGTACTATACTTTTCACTTTTTGGCATGTATATACTACCAAATACCAGAGTTTTCCTGGACTGTGTTGAGCTGGAGGGATGAAACCAGGCCAGTAGTGACCAGAATTGGAATATTCATAAGGAGTCATGGACTGGAGTTTCACAAGACTATCTTCAAGGCACATTTAGGGGCTGGTTAGGCAGTCAGAGATAGGGGTGACTTGAAAGGTTGGTGAGTCAGTTGTTGAACAAGCTAGGGACAAGTCTGGTGATCCTTGCAGAAGGGTGAAATGAAAGTTGATGGACAGGCACCAGGCTGAAGTCTGGAGAAGTAGAGACAGGTTAGACATGACTGCATGGACAATAATGAACCTATCCAAGTGGGAGTGATAATACATGTTTGAATGAAAAATATATCTAACATATATATATATTTTAGCCACTACTGTTGGTATACAAATTATATACCAGGAACCTTTTTTGTCTGTCATAGATGTGGTAATATTTAAATTTACTCCTGGCTCCTTGAAAATTGGCTATACACCCAGTGTCATTCAGATATATGATGGGCTCACAGTGCACAAGCTCTAGGGTGCAGCTTTGCCTGAAATGACCTGCAAGCAGGTGGTCATGTTTGAACCAAAGTACCTGGAGGTGAAGGTCATCAGTGTCAGGGACAAAGATGTGGCCATCCAGTTGGAGGAGTCCATTGGCCTCTAAGGACCAGTGGGGCACTGTAGGCACAGGAAGGTGAGCAGCTGAGATTGGGTCAGCTGACAGTGCAGAAATAATGTCAGAGCAGAGTTGCTCAACATCAAAGAGTGCAGCTGCCCAAAGCATGGGAGCCATGAGGTGGGTGGTATGGAGGGATGATGCGAGTTGTTCCTGAGTGAGCATAGGGTGGAGGTTGTGTGGGTTGACTTGTACATAGTCCCTATCCCCCCCTTTTGGGTAGATGTCCCACCAGCAGGTGAGTGCATCAGGTTTGGCACCAAGGTGGCCAGGATGGAAATGAATGGAAAGGTTGAACTGAGAGAGGTACTCAGACCACTGAGCCTGCTGACAGGGTTAGGACCTTAGAGGTAGTGAAATACTCAAGGTTTTTATGGTTGGTGACGACATCAATGGGAGTGGCAGAGCCCTCCAGGTAGTGCTGCCAGTGGTGGAAGGCCTCAAAAATAGCCAACAGCTCCTTGTCATGAGTGTTGTAATTGAGTTCCAGGGGGCAACAGGGCAGAGCTCACCATTGGCACAAGTGATGGATAGGATACCTGCAGTGGCATAGTCCAATGCATCAGTTTCTACTGTTGTAGGTGTGTTGGGAACCCAATGAGTAAGGATTGGAGCAGAGGTGAAGGCAGCCTTCAGGCAGTCAAATGCAGAGTGGCACTCCTCAGAAAAGTTCCAAGGAGTGTTTTTTCAGGTGAGTCAGGTAAGTGGGATGATGATGTCAGAGTAGTTATTAATGAATCATTGATAGAAATTAGCAAACCTGAGGAAAGACTGAATGTCTCAGACCTGATGTGGTTCAGGCCAATCATGGATTGACTGAACCTTGTTGGTAGACATGGTAAGGGCCTGATGGTGACAGGACATAGCTGAGGTACTCAACTGAGTCTCAGGGAAACTTGCACTTTTCAGGCTTGGCATAGAGGCTGTGGCAGCACAGCTGCTGAAGAATCTCCTTGACATGTTGGTGGTGTGACTCCATGTCCTGTGAATAAATGAGAGTATTGTTGAGGTAGACCACAATGCAGACATCAAGCATGTCCACAAAGATGCTATTAACAAACCACTGGAAAGCAGCCAGTGCATTAGTGAGACCAAAAGGCATGACTTGCCACTCATAAGATCCTTAGCAGGTCCAAAAAGTGGTCTTCCACTCATCACCATCAGTGATGCAGACAAGATGGTAGGCATGGTGGAGGTCAATTTTGGAGTAAACCTTTGTGCAGCTTGGAGAGTCAAGAAGGTTGGAGATTAGTGGTAGTGGGTAGTGGTCTTTCTTAGTGATCTTATTGAGACCTTGGAAATCAACACAGAGTCAGAGGGAGCCGTCCTTCTTTTTTGCACAAAGGATGGGGGCACTGTGGGTGGAAGTGGACTGTTTAATGAAGCCATAGCTGAGGTGCTCATTGATGAAGGTGCAGAGAGCCTTGAGCTCAGGGGGTGAGAGAGAGTAGACTGTGCCAGTGGGTGGGGAGGCTCCATCCTCAAGATCAATCTTCAAGTCAAAGCTGTGATGCAGTGGCAACTCAGTTGCCTTTGCTTTACTAAAGACATCAGCAAACTCATGATACTCTGAAGGGACTAAAGAGATTGGTGTCACACACCAAAGGTGTTTGGTGGTGTGAACATGGTCCTAGATGATGAAGTGGTTAATGAAGAATGCTGCAGGAGTACTGCCCTAATGTGACAGAAGGCTGCTGGCTGCCAGCAGTCATCCCTCACACAAGAGAAGATCCTCTGGGATGAAGATGACAACAATAGCAGGAAAAGTGTGGTAGGATCAAGTTAAGAAGAGTGTCCCCTTACTGTTGAAGTGAAAAATGTTTAAGCACTGGTTGAAAATTTTAAGTGTTCATTTATGGCATGCCAGTTTTCAAATATCTCCACTGATCCACATGATATAAAGACTGTTCCCATGCTCAAATATACCTCATTCCCATGCCATTCTACCTCCAAATTTGGAAATGATCCTTGCACTCCATGATTTTCCACAGCATTTCTGCCAATGAATGCCCATTTTGCCTATTACATCAAAAATGGCTGCCTCAACAATGATCTCATCACTCAGATCTTTTGCCAGGGAGAATGGCTATGTGTATCTTGCAGGCATTCCTACTAGCTTTCATTCAGAAGCCTCCTGGCACATCCCATCCTTGTCCACTCCCTCCCAGCCAGTCCATCTAGGACAGTGAGTTCTCCTTGTCAGCATGACATCTAGGAGGACATTCTTTGGTCATCTCAAGTCTGTGATGAGGCTTGAAAGGTCTTATGTGGTTGTCTCTGTTGCCCCAGTTGAAGAAGCCTATGGATTCTTCCTCCCCTCCTCCTGCACCATCTTCCTGCCAATCTTGTCTCTCATTCTTTCAAAATTGTGACAGCTGCAGCACTCCCTACTGTATTCTACACTCCCAGATTGCATACAAGACAGGATTGCAGCAAATGTCCCTGCCATAATAGGAGAAGATGCCCCTCCATCCTCCCCACCTCCTTCAGAAGCCTAGCTAATGGGAGGGAAACACTTGGTTGAGGAGAGAAAAAGGGGGGGGAGTGTGAAATCCTATGGCCCTGACACCCAATAGACCCCCAATGGCTGGTCCCAGTGGCAGAAATTGTAATTGTTCCATGTTTGGACATGCAGAGCCTCCATCCCTTCTAGATCATCACAGCCTCATTGCCTTCTTTGCATCCAATGGTGACTCCACTTGACATGCAGTGCAGCCCTTGGCATGTGACCAGTTCACTCCTTTCACTATTTTTAGTTTCTGACTCACCATGACTTGTTCTTTGACTCATACTGTACCACTATGTCTGCCTTTGGTTCTCTGCTTACTGATCCCTTTGTCATGCTTATAAAGGACATTAGCAATCACTTACAGTCATCACTGATCACTTACCAATCCCTTACCAATAGCTTAGCAAGCATTGTCCCTCATTTACCTCTAGCTGTGCTGACAGTGGGTATATAGGTTCCCCTGTACCTAGACACAAAACAGAGACCAAGAGACCCTTAACTCAAGATTATCTTTGTTTCTAACCATCATCTGAAGCCTTCCTATCCATCCTATGCATTTTCTGAAGCTTTCCAGTGGTTGAGGCTTACCTGAAGAGTCTATCCACTGTGTTATTCATCATTATCTGTATCAGTTCTTCTTCCTCATTGCATCTGCACCCTTTGTAGGCTCACTGGAGCCTGTCCTCTTCATCTCCCATCACTTTCCTGGTCCTGGTGTTGGTATCTCAACAGGCCTACCTTAAAACCCTTTCCTGCACTCACCTTCTGAGTGCAGAACTCCACTTCCACCACTTCCTTCAATCTAGATTCTGCCAAGGCAAACCACTACTCTTTCTTTTGTCTGTGTGTGTTGGATTTTCAGCTGGTTCTGCCACTGATCCACACCTTGACTCACCATCAGGTGGAGGCACAGCCAAAGCAGGAGTAGTAGCTGCATGTAACTTGACATCATTGGGGGAGAGCTGCAGTCAGAACTGTCCTGAGCCAGGCAGAGCACAGGCTTGGACAAAGGCTGCAGCACTAATGAGTGATATATGTGGTTGTGGGGTTGGCAAGTTGGGAACCTTTGGTGAAGGTAGCAGAGTGTCAGATGACAGAATGGAGGGTGTCAGTACCAAAGCAGGCAAAGTGTCAGTGGGTGATGGGGGTGCCAGGGGCATTGGCATTCCCTGTGGTGGTGGTTGGAATGAGACACTGCCCAATACCCAGTCAATCAACAGATTGAAGTGGGTGAGCCAGTTGTGTCCTAGAACCAGAGGGCAGGAAGAATCCAATGGAGTAACAAAAAAGGAAACAGAAGTGACATGCCAGACAGAAAGTGGACAGAAAGATCTACTACTTTGGTAATGATGGCATTTGTACTACCATCAAACACTTGAAGCAGAGTTGGAGGAGAAACAGGTTTTTCAAGAACAGAGTACTTTTCTATTAATGACAGATCTACAAAACAATGAGATGAACCAGAATTGATCAATGCAGAAATACTGTCTACAGAGTAGTTGGGAAGAGAGACAGACAGAAGTAGTGCATTTGGATTGGAGAGAGCAGATGCATTGAGTCAGAGGTCCAAAGGTGCACAGATGGGGTCAATGCATCCTCCAGGCTGTGCAGGCTCCCTGGAGGAGCAGACTAATTTTTTGGCTCTGAAGGGCCTGCAGTGGGGGACACTGGAGCTTCAGCAGTGGCAGCATGGGCCTTGGCAGCACATGAGGTCAACTTAGGACAGTCCTTAGCTGAGTGACCAGCCTTGCCACAGAAGAGGCAGAGAGCATTTTTGAGGCAGTGGAGGCACTTGGCTGCAGTCAGCTTGCCATCTTTGCCAAGAAGATGGGTGATGTCAGACTTTGGGGCTTCAGTCTTCTGGGTGTCCTTTGACTTGGACTTTCCCTTGGTGTCAGCTGATGGAGCAGAGGAAGATGGTGACTTTTGTTTATTGTCAGGGGTTCTGGACTGGGACTTATCAGAGGTAGGTTTGGCAGAGTGGCTGATTTCAGCCTTGCATTCCCAATAGTGGGCATCCATTGTTTGGGCAAGCTTGTGGACATATTTTGATGAACATCCAGGTGTTGGGATGAGGGGCTATGGCATGAGCTATAGCAAGGATCCGAGATGCCCTTTGGTACAGGGGTGTGCTGATACAATGGTCCTGTACCTGAAGAACTGTGACTGTCAGCCAGATGAGGTTTGTCATGAGGCAGAACAGCAAGCTATTGAGCAAAGGTGGATTCAGGGACACCAGGGTACTGTGGCAGGTGTCAATACAGCATCTCCCATCTGGCACCCCCCCACCTTCCAGTCCTGTTGTTCCACAGTGGTCAAAAGCTCATCAAGAATGTTTTGAGCATCACATGGCTAACATCACAGCTTCATGTGGCTTTCCATTTAATTGGGTGGAGAATCAAGCAGTCAGGAATTTTTTGGATGAACTCTTACCACTTGCCACCCATGTCTCCAGCTACCAGCTCACTAATTGCATTGTACCCTATGAAGTTGGTCAATACCAGCAACTGGCAAAGAGTACAAGCAGAGGATGTCAAGCTACATTTCAGACAGATGGGTGGACAGGTATCAATTTTCATCATTTAGTTGCATTTATGGTAACAACTGTGAAGTGCAAGGTATGCTGATTAAAATATCTGAATTTTATTGCTACTGAAAGTGTTGTTGGTCTAGGTGCACACTGTTCAAGTTGTAGATGTTTCAGCTGAAAGGAGAACAGCTGAGCACTTGAAGGAGCTGGCAAAGGGTGTGATCAGGGATGTTCAGGAGGAGTGGGGGTTAGAGGTTGTTGCCATGACATCAGATGCTTCAGATGAATCTAGGGCTGCATGAAAGCAACTGGTGCAAGAATGTCCATGGCTTGTAGCTCCTGATTGTTATGCACATCAGGTGTGTGCTTTGTTCAATGTTGGTATTCATTCCACCTAAATTGTCTCCTAGATCAACCTTGTTGTTGGGGATTATTTTAAGGTCTCTGAAGCTCATGTCTTTGTCACCTGTACCAAGCAGGCAACTGAACTCATCACATGGCTCTGAAGCAAGACACAAGTTCTTGCCATGCTTAGAGACATTCAGAAGGGGATTAATTTCACCAATCCATCTGCATCTCATAAGGTCCTTTCTGTCATCTGAGCTGTTCTTACAAGATGGACAGCTCACTATCTTGCATTTCATCAACTTCTTCATTTGTTCAATCCCCTGAAAATTCTTGTGGCCCATGAGAGGGGAAGAGGGGATAAACCACACATTATTGTGGGTGATGCTACAGGACATAGAAAGGCAGCTGCAATGTTAGAGCTCATTGAAAATTCACTCTGCTGGCACACTCTTGCAAGGTATGTGCTCTATCATTTCCTCCCCTTTAACTGTAACACTTTGAGTCCTGCAGGATTGTATCACATATCCAGCCATTGCAGGATCAATAAATTCACCCATGCAGGCATATACCTACTTTTGGTGAAGCTCTGGAAGCATTTTTACCATGGCATGTACCCTGCTGTGGAACTTCAGAGGGAGATGATGGACTACTTGCAGTGCTTAGGTGACTATGAAGGTATGAATGCATGGGTTCAGGCAACAATCCAAACTGCAACAATGAATGTGAGTCTAACATCCTGAGGTGTACATCCTGAGGTGTTGAATCAACAGTGTGCTGACACATATACAGCATTGGAGGCTTGACTCCATTCAAATATATGAATGTATTTCATGTCCTGACCAAGAACCAACACCACTGAAGAAGCTAGCATCACAGTTATTTTCTATTTGTGCCAACACTGCTTCTTGTGAATGGCTCTTCAGCAAATTTGGTCTCATCTTGACTTGACTTCATTCTCATTTGCAGCTCAATAATCTCCTAAATCTCACTGAGCTGGCTCTCCATCTTCTGGATGAGTACACTTGGTCAGGGAAGGCAGCTGAGAGGCTGAGGCATAAACAGAAAATTATCCCAGATGCTCCTACTACTGCTATTTCCCAACCCTCATCCACCCCCTTGGATACAGCCACCAGCTCTCAAACTGAACATCAAGGAGATGCTGTACCAGAGTCAAATATTTCCACTGGAGAATCTGTGTCTTTTTCAGAAATTGTGGATGTGCTTGGGCAGAGGTCTGATGCTGATGATGAAGGAGATGCTGATTTCACTTCACTCTTTGAGAGGGAGTCACTTGTCTCACTCTTCAATTTCCAGGACAAAGGTTGGGCAGAAATGACTGGGAAAATCAGCCTTAGGTCCTTGGATGAGGAGCTGGAATTGTATGGCTTGATTGACCTTGATGCAGAGGGTGATGATGATGAACAAGAATTTGACAACATGATGAGCAGCACTGTGTAAGAATTTCCATGTAGTCCACTTCCAAGAGGCATTTTCCAGAATTCAAGCCAAAAATTTATTCTTTGATAGCTTTCATCTCAATGTTAGTGAATATAATGTACTACTACTTGTGTACTACACAACTGACTTGTAACCATTCTTTTTTTGTGTTTTGTGCATCACATTGTGTGAGGCTATTTGGCATGTATGTGTGCAAATGCATTATATAATCATGATGGACCAATCACACACTTGATTTTTCAGCCATGGGAATGACACTGCTGTAACCATGGTTGATGTTTCTGCCAGTGCTGGCTTTCTGGCAATCCAGTGGCATGCTACCAGCACTTTGAACACTGGTGAGGACAACTAACACCAGGAACAGGAGAAAGAGCATCAGGAAAAACATTTTGACAGGTAGCCATGTGCATCAGGTACATAGCCAGGCTCCTACACAGCCCTTCTGCTGGGAGTGTGAGGGCATATGCTGACTCTCAGCATATTGTGAGGCAATGTCCAAGTTTTGAACCCTGCATAATCTTATTTCCCTCACACTCCCAGCAGGGGCTGCAAGAAAACATTTGTAAACAATCACAGCCACAGTGGCATGACCTGTGGACCCAGAAGAAAAATACAGAAAGCCAAAACTAGGGTTACATTTTTTGTGCCTACAGTTGGGGACAAGCAAACACAGTAAATTTAGTACTGCATGTTAGGGACATTTTTGTGCCAAACTGAAGGCAGATCTGGGATCAGACAGTCAAAAGACATCAAAAAACAGTGCTCCAGATTTATTCCTGTGCCTTTTTGGGTTGGCCAAATTTTTGACCTCGAAAAATGACTTTGTATGTTACTATATATGCTCATGTTGATGACTCAGGACAGCTTCGATTGACATCATCACTGCCTGTGAGACCTGGTGATGTTGCTTCTGCTTTTGAACAGCCCACTCTGCTGCCCTTCCAGTAAGACCCAATCAGTAAGCACTCATGAAGCACCAGGATCGATTTATGAACTGTTGGATGACATCTGTTGGACAGACATCAAGTTGTTCTCATGCACAGTGCTTTGCTTCCTCAAATGTGTGCTTCTGAACTTGGTGATAGTGGTATTTACACCACCCCCAGTACTGTAACATGCATTAGTAATGTGTAGAGGACAAATAAAATACATACCATCTCAATCAGATTCAGCTCACAGTGGAACTTGGGCAGGAAAATACATAAGTGACCAGCATCTCTGGTGAGGGTTTCAAGCATGGAAAGCTGGTTGGTAAAGTCATCCTGCTTGCTCGGAAGATGGGCCGTGCAACAATTGGTATTCTCCCATGCACACATGTTGTGAACATCAAAACCACACTCTTTGAGGACTTGTTGAAGTCCCTTTGCTTGACCATTGGGCAGTGTCATTTTCTGGAGTTTTCCATGGTGTTCCACAGAGGGATTGGTTTGAGGGATGACTGTGTCATGTTGCTTCCATTGTTTCCCACCATTGAATTTGTTCATTTCAAATGCTTTCAATGCATCTGGTGGCAATGATGCATGAGAAGAGGACTGGTTGAAAACAAAAAGGGAAACACAGTCAGGGTGTGCAGCCTCAAAAACATGTATTGCCTGCTTGACTTGCTTGAGCAGTTGCTCAGTGTCCCACCAGGCATCACCATTGGCACCAGGATAAATAATTTCCCACACCTCCTTGATGACATCCCCCTGTGCATTATGGAGCACCAGATGCCCATCTTCAGCATTGATGAATTCAGAGACATGAATGATATGGCCTTTCCCTTTCTTCTGTAACAATTGCTGACCCAGATAAAGGCTGGATTGACAAGTTAGAAACAAGTCTGAGCAGTTAAGAATTATTATACCCACTAAGCATGCTTCTTGAAATCATTTCCATGGAAGCAGCACTCATCATGGAAATTGGCAATAATTTTCTTTTCTCCTGGTGTGAGAGAGGCTGGTTCCACAGGATGCAGGTCTGGTCCTTCAAAGTGAACCATATGCAGCTCATATGCAGCCATCATGGGCAAGAAAACCTCCTGATGATACTTCTTTACATCCTTGTGCTCATGACCATCCATGTAAACTCCTTTTCTCAGTGTCACACATTGCCACCCCAACTTCATCAGCCATCATCATGCAGTGCATCTGCACAGCTCCCTTGTTGCCATAATATTGAGTGAGGGAAGAATTATTTCATTAAGTGCATGCTGGAACTGTTGTGGTGTGACTTGACCCACAGGCTGCAAGGACAACCACTCCCATGCAGCAAGTTGGAGCCTCTCATCTTTGAGTGGGCTCAATGCATTTGCATGACCTCCCTGCTTCTCAAGGGGGAGATGCTCAAACACCTGGTAATGTCATGCAAGTGCTCGAATTTTCCATGCAAAATAGGCCCCTCTTCCCTCATGCCACTGCTGTGCAATCTCCAGGCTTGCCTTGATGTGGTGAGCACCCTTCAGCTGCAGTGTTGTGAAGTTCCAAATCAACAAAAGTTTATTGACGTGGGAAAGTGGCAGCATCTTCTGTCCTTTTGCAAGATTGGCCTTGATCTGCTCTTGCAACTCCTCCCAACTGCAGACCTCAGTGCCACCACCACACTCTCGTTCCTCCAGTTCCTCTTCCCAGAGTTCCTCCATGCTGGGAGCAAGTCCAATATCTGTCCCTGGTGAGTCAGTGTCGAGTTCTGAGACTTGTGACTGTGGGGACACTGTGAGGAGGGAGCCTGGGCTTGGTGGGACTGATGGAACTGGGGTGGGGGTCCTTTCCTCAGTGGTGGGGCTCGCCTGGCTTGAAGATGAGTGCTGGGTGGTGACTGGTGGTGTTGGTAATGGTGTTAGGTCTCGAGGTGTGCAGGTTTGTGCAAATCCAAAGTTCCCAAGTGAGGTTTGGTTCTGAAGAAGCTTCCAGTATCTTTTTTTTTTTTTTTTAATTCAAAATTTAATTGCGTGAGGGCAGGTGCGCCCTATGCTGCAATATACCGACTATGGGGCACAGAACTACTGTCCAGATGTGAGATAGATGATGTGGTGTAGGGTAATCTGTCTACAAAGCCTGCTGCTGTTGTGTACGAACAGCCAGGACCTGGGGGAGCTGGGAGAAGGGTAAGCTACTCAAGTTGTACAGAGGGAGCAGAACAGTTAGGAAAACAGGTAAGAGGTAAGGTGGTGGGGTGGTTGTGGCAGCTTGTTCAGTGATGAGCTGTTGGGACAGAGGGGTCGTGGGGGAGCTTGAGGGTGACATCCACTGCCTCACAATGGGCAGAGGTGGCCAGCACAAGGGACTGGTCCCTGAGCAGGCCTAAATAGAGGGGGGAAGCGCCTTCAAAAATCAGTTTGACAACTGATATAGTCTCCCTTGGGAGTGGGTCATTGGAAAGTCGGTCAGGGGAGTAGACCTCCCCTTGGAAAACAGGGGGGATGTCAGGGCTGGCAACTGCTGTGACCAACCAGGTGGGGGGGTTGGGATCAGGTATCCCAGTTCCATCAGAACCTGTAGTGTAGAGGAGTGGTGTAGAGAGGGTATTGGATTGATTGTCATCATCATGATCATTCTCGGAGTCCAAGGATTCAGTGGAGGAATGGTTGTTGTGAATGCAACATGCTTCATGTGATGAGATGTAGTTGGTGAACTTCTCCCAGAGATCACTGAGCTCCTTCTGTAGCTCCACCAGCATGTGCTCGAGGGAAGGGTTCGTGGTGGTAAGGGGGGCACTGCCAGGTTTAGGGCAGGCAGGAAGGAGGGTGGGGGGAGGCTTTGTGGTGGGTGGGAGTGCCCTCTTGGGCGATGCATGGGCCTTGAGTTGGCCTCGAAGGTGGACATACATGTTGTTCTGATATAACCGTAGCCATCCCTGTTTGACCCTTCCAGTGTCTGAGTCGATAGTGACCAGGTTGAGGTGGGCTTTGTACGAGTGGAAAACTGCAACCATCCAGTGGACAGCCTTAGGTGCAGTTTTGTCACAAGTAATTGGGGTGGTAGGGACTTGGAAGGACTTGCCCTTGTTGGGGCTGTCCTTGGTTACCCAGGTCCAGGTGGAGGGGTGAGAAGCGAAGTGAGCAAGCATGAATCTGGGGAGGACAGGAGGTGCAAATTGGGCCTTGAATGTGCCTTTGGGGAATGAGTGGTACCATTTACCAATGTCAGAAAGACAGTCAGGGCATGGAGCTGATGTTGGGCACTGGTGTTTGGGGGGGGAGGAGTTTTTCCCATGGGGGGATTGTTGTGGTAGCAGTTCAAGAGGCATTCTCCAGTATCATTGTTGAGTGCATGCTGACTTGCTCCCCATGTCTGGGCCCTTCTGATACTCTTTAGGTCTCACAGTGCACCATGCAACATGCCTGGCTTCCTTTGGAGGCAGCCATGTCTCATCAGATGGGTCATCACCTGCACAGATGGCAAGGTCAATGAGCCACATGGAAACCCCTCTATCACCATTGTCTGGGAATGTGGCACCAATGTCCTCAATGTTATTGGCTTCATCAGACTCATCTCTGCCAGCTGCACACTTCAGACTGTCAAAGATGACAGCAGGTTGCCAGTCATCTCCACTGTCATCCATGTCCAGCTGACTGTGTCTGCTTGAACAGGACCTTGCTCTCTTATGAGGATGCCTGCTTGCACTGGAGTCACACTCCAGAAAACTGGAAAGTCCTGCATCCTCCAATATTGAAACTTGCTGATTCTGTAGGCTGACAGTATTCCATACTGTTGCAGCTTTTCGAGGTCACCCACAAGCCATACAGACCTTGTTGGCAGGTCAAACCTCTGCCAAAATGCATGTTCCTTGGATTTTTTTTTCATTGCTTACTAGCATCAACTTAGAATTCTGGCCTTACAGTTGCCACCAGATTGGAGGATGTTACCTATCAGCATTTTTTGGTAATTTTTGTGAAATATTTTGGGGTGGGCAAATTTTTGGGGTCAATTTTTAAAAAATTACCACAGCAAAATTTGGCTCGTGCCAATCTCATCATTAGGTGCTAAGAACATCATTTATACACTTTCCAGTCTCATAGCATGACATGGTGAGTTGGGAAAATTAGAGCAAAAACTTTACCATGTGTGCTTGTCCCCAACTGTAGGAGTATCCCATATGCATAACAATACATGTCACACCCCACTTGTAACTACTAATCACTGAGCACATGGCACTGTCCCCTGCACCTAATCAGCCTCATGCCCTCCCAACATTATCTAATTTCCAGACACAGACTCAGCAAGTATTCAGCATTTGGCCATGTCTATGGCAGGTGAAGGTGGCTGAACAGATACTGAAAGGGGAAAATGATGTCATCTGTATGGCCGGCACTGGCATGGGGAAGACACTCACCTTCTGGATGCCACTATTATTTCGACCTGGTGGCATTCAAATAGTGGTGACACCACTGAATCTGTTGGGGAAGCAAAATGTTGCTTCTCTGGTCAAGGCTGGAATACAGGCCATATCTATTAGCTTGGAGACAGCAACATGAGCAAACTTTCATGTGAGTGATATCCACATGCACTTCAGGGCTATTCTTACTGAGTCATGACCCATGAATAGGCTATCAGTGCCTTCAGGTATCAGGTGATCATGATCAGCCCCAAACAGATCATGAAGCCAGATGGGGAATTTGAGAGGTTACTGAAGAGTCTGCTATTCATACAATGGATCATCAGTATTATAATCAATGAAGCACATTGCCTTACTGACTGGGGGGAGTTTAGGCCAGAATACCAAGAGCTTGGCTGGCTTCGCTATGTGGTACCACCAAGTGTACCACTACTCATGATGTCTGCAACTATCATGAAAAGCACACTTCATGACATTACTCACCTTCTCCATATGTCCCCCAGCTGTATGGTCATCATTCACTGGTCAAGTGACTGACCTAATATTGGGATTGGTGTTAAAAAAATAAAATATGCCCTTAACAGCTTCACTGACTTTGCTTTCCTGATCCCTGCAGGGTTTAAAGTAGGAGATCCACCTCCACCAAAATTCCTGATTTTTTTTTGACAACATACCAGACTCCATAAATGCCACATGCATCTTGCACCACCATCTACCCTGCAAACTGAAAGAAAAGATCTGGTGGTTCAATGCTGACATGTCAACACAATACAAGGAAACAGAGTTAGAGAGACTCATCAATGGAGAGACATGGGGTCTCTGCACAACAACATCATTCAGCATGGTGCATACTACTTGAAACTGCATCAGTGTTTTGTTAGTAGCTGACCTCTATAGGGTATGGATGTACCAGATATTTTGTTAGTGATCCAATGGTGAGCAACCTGTAAAATAGCTGCTCTCTGGCAGTGCTTTGGTTGAGCCATTCAGGACAGACAACTTACTGGTACTGCTATCCTGTTTTCAGAGAAGGAACACTTTGATGATGAAAGAGCTAGCAAGGCTAATAGAAAGGAAAAATGAGCTGAGATGCATAAATGGACAGCCAAAGAGGCCTGCCTACCTGGCACATCATGTCCCCTGAAATGTGCAGCATTGGCTTCACCTGATGGAAATGCTGCATATGGCTGGTCTGAGACTCAGTACAGCACATGTATGATGACTGATGCTGACTTGAACAACATCTCAGATGGAGAATCTGATGATGAAGTATTGCCATCAGTAGCTGCAGACACACCTGGCACAAGTCAAAGCAAAGGTGGCAAGGCATTGTTGGAAGCATTAGTGATGGGAGATCTTGAGTGGTCCAGTCAATCAGCATATGTCAGGAAGCAGCAGAAGAGGGACTTGGACATGGGTATTGATTTCCTCATCAATGCCAAAAGATGACCAGGTGTGATGTGTTAAAGGAAGGTTTTCAACATTTGCTTTGACAAGGCTGCAGCTGGTGGGAAAATCTGTGTACCCACTACTGCATAGTGGTGCTAATTCTGCACCCTTAGTGTGGGATCACCACAAGTGCAACAGCAATAATGTTCAAGGCTGTCTGCACTGCCACATCATGGAACCTGTTGTTTGCTGCGACATCCACAATCCTTCAGAATTTGCCTTGTATGATACCCCCAACCCCAAGGCACCACAAGCAGCTCAGCATTCACACCTCCCCAAGTATATGAAGGGCAAGAGTGACTATGACCTAAAGAACACCCTTCACTGGCATGAGAATAAAACTGCTGCCATGTATGGATGGGCATGTCTCTTTGACAATGGTCCTGTGGTAATGACTAATCTGATGCTTGATCGCATCATTGACTGTGTGCACCACCAAAAGATTCAGACACCTGAAGATATCAAAAGGGAGACTACATGGGCTGACAGTGACCTGTATGCTGATGAGGTGCTATCTCTTATTGAAAGGCATGCAGCACTCCATAAATCACTGTATGTTTCCACACCACTGAGACAACAGATGGGTACAGTGCTTAGTATTGTCAATCCCACCACTGTCCTGACCATGCCATTGCATGCCTCCATCTGTGGTTCCACCCTTCCCACCCTGCCCATGAAGCACCATGCTACCAAATCTAGCACTTGTGGCCTTCCTGGCCACAATGGTAAGTACAGTATGTGATAACCAACTTCTTGCTCACTCCCACGATTTTAGCTCATAACCATTTATGTTTGAAGCATCCATCCAATGCCTTGGCTGGGAACAAAGAGAATGTAAGTCAATCTTTGCACATTGCACATTGTGGGCAACTCGTCTTGTGAGAGCACAAAGGGGAAGTGGGGAAAGCTGTAGGTAAGACCTAGGCTCATCCCAAGGCGATTGGGGAGTACTGGCAGTGAGGAACTCGAAAGTCCACCTTAGACAGGTGCAGGATAACTTCTAGAGGGCTGGGGATATTTCTTGATGGCAATAACTCATATGGAAGCGATTCTGTACTCTTGAATGCATAGGGAGACTCTGTAGAAGCTGTAGCAGACTTGTAGTAGACAAAGTGGCATTTCTGGGGCAGGAAGACTCGAGAACTTGATAAGACCAAAGATGAGGCACTGGAAGACACTGGAGACTTGAAAAACACAGAGGGGCTTGACTCAAAATACACAGAGACTCTTAGACATGCAGATAGTGCCTCCAAAAGGTGGGTGATTATTTTCTAAGTACAGCAGACTTTTGTAGTGTAAGGACGGTGGTATCTAAGGTGATATCGGAGAACCTTGGATCTGTCATATGTCAAAAGAAAATAAACAAAATCACAAAGGCCAATGCATGAACAATCACCTGTGCTATGATGATATACACAAAAAACAAAGCAAGAAAAGTCCATAAAATGAAAGTAAGAAAAGGAGAAGCGGTATAAGGCACATGCCTGGGTAGTGACAATGCACAGTGGAGGCTGGCAGTGATTTCATTGTCTAAGGAAGGATGTGGTGGGTGGCATTATGGAGTGGGTGACAGCTTCAGTGCTTGTAGGGCAGATATAGGCACCGAGATAAGGTGACATGTGACAGGTGAGAGGGGATCACTCATGGATGGTGTTCAGTAATCACATGTCGAGGATGGACTGGGTGTGATAGGGGATGGCCTTATTAAGGAAGCTGAGGCATCAGCAGCAATGTTACTGGTGGGAATAGGGGTATGTGACAAGAGTGTACAACAGGTGGTTTGTTATTACAACAAGCAGCAGTATTTTTTTTGCAGGGTTGTGCTGTGATCATAGGGGGACGTGCGAGAGAGTTACAGATGACACTAAGAAAATCCACTTGGGGTGTTCTGTGGCCTTAGGGAGTATGGACTCCCTACACCTCCTGGGGTCTTTGAATGCTGACCATCCTTGGTCAGGGGTATGTGGCAATCAGGACAGAAATGTGATGACATCATAAACATGGTGTGGCTGTGCATGGATCAACAGGAAGGGGCATGGGGTTCTCGATCATGTACTGTGGCAAAAATGCTCCCATGTCAACAAATGCCACCTAGACATACCCAACAAACACCACTTCCAAGTCATCTCTCTTTTCCAAGTCCATCCACTGCCCTCTCACTCACCATCACCCATCTCCAATCATTGCACCTTCCTCCAAGGACTTGTCCATAACTGCACCATTCATCCAATGCCACACAGGACCTCATAGTGGGGACAGTGCTCTGAAAAGTGTGGAGTGCCATAAGATAAAAGAACAAAACTTGCCACATATGTGGGTGTGGTAAGGGAAAGAGTGTCTGTAGAAGAGCAGAACATTCAGCAATAAGTAAGACATCATAAATGAGAAGAAGAGAGAGAGAGTAGTGAGCAGTGTCTGAAGGAGTGGCTTTTTCTATTGCCTTTCTTCATAACATAACCTTGGTGGTATTCTTTAACAAGAGGCAGTGAGTAAGTCTATGAAAGAAGATTGAAAGAACAAAAGTTTAACTTCAAGGGTATATGTATTTATGCTTTTGACAGTGGTCTTTTTGTTTTGAAGGTTGCATAGAAGTAGACTGTCTGTTAAGTTAATGAAAAGGTAAAAGAAAGAGAAAAGAAAAGAAACATGGAAGGGAGAGTATAGGTTACTCATCCAACTCGTCCCTAAGGACACCAGCAAGCTCTGGGTTGGGCAGGGAGTCATCTTTGAGTTGATTGATAGCAGAGTTTTTGAGGCCCACCAGGTGGGTGACCTCTATACAAGACTTGTTGCAAGGATACATCAGCAACTTGACAAAAGATCTGATGGTCTGGAACAGTCTGATGGCCTGAGAAAATCTAATAGTATGAAAAAGTCTGAAAAAATCTGAAACTTTCTGAAAGTTCTGATATCAGATTTTCTCAGAGTCTCAGATTATCAGACAGTCAGCCCAACAGACCATCAGATATTTTCAGAAGTCACAGATCATCAGACAGTGAACACAGAAATTTCCAGACATTTTCAGAAGTCTCAGCCTATCTGACACCCAGATCAGCAGTCATTCAGAATTCTCAGATAATCAGACACTGAGTCCAGTAACTTCCAGACATTGCCAGTATTCTCAGACTATCAGATGTCCAGACCAGTAGACATTCAGAATTCTCAGATAATCAGGCACTCAGACCAGTAACTCCCAGACATTGCCAGTATTCTCAGATTATCAGACACCCAGACCAGCAGATATTCAGAAGTCTCAGATGACCAGACAATCATACCAGTAACTTCCAGCCATTGCCAGTATTCTCAGACAAACAGACATTCAGAATTCTCAGAAATTTCAGATTATTGGCCCAGTCCTACAGACTATCAATATAGATACAGTCAGAGCAGCAGCCCATTTAGAATAGGGCATGTCAAAACCAGCTTTTCTCAGAAAGGAGGGAGCAGGTGAGGGTAACAACTTGGTGCTAGAACTTGGGTTCTAGCCAGAACAATTTAACTGACATTGGTGGCAAACAGGGGTGAAAAAACAGTATATTGCAGTGTTTTTGGGAACCTTGAGGTTGTGGGATTTCTTTCTTGATACCCTAGTAATAAGCCAGGGTATTTCATCCACAAAAAATCAGTTCACTTTCCTTATGAATCATGTTTACTGTTGCTTATAGTGTCACTCATGTGTCCATCAGAATAACCACTAAAAGTGGCTACAATATTATCACCAGTGTGCAAACCCTGTGAAGTTTGCTTTGAGCCAACATTTGCATTCATTCAGGGGGACTCTCACCATATAGAAAGCAGCCTCAGGGAAGTAAGTCATGTGCACCAAATTGGACAAGGCCTTCATGCTCATAGCCACTTTGCAGCCTCAAGTGACAGGCTGCATCCCAGCTTTGTAGAGAGAGGCAGCCCATGCCAGCCTGATACAGCCCTAATCCCAACCCATGGCCAGTGGCATCATGCCAACCCCAGACAATCACTACACTGAACATGCATAGAGGACAACCAAAAGCATGACCTCCCTGAATGACCAGATGGTGTGCTCCAGAGACATG
>JANFAE010000861.1:0-24398 GCA_024613145.1 Pisolithus marmoratus | reverse complement strand
TTACTCTCTTTCAGGAATCTCTCGCAGAGGGCCCACGCCAGGTCGAAGATGGCATGAAACGGTGCAGGATGTCTTGCAGGATATTTTGCCAACTCCGCTCGCTTCTGGGAAATGTAGTCTGTCGAATCCATGAATGCCGTTACATGGGAGGAGATTCACACTTGAAATGTTTTACCTTCTGGTCGTTAGCTGCAATAAGACAAGAACAGTAGAACCATACCCTGCAAAATCAGACAGACACAGAGTAAGCAATCTTTGAAAGTTAGAAAACTATCAAAGCTAATTAAGTAAAGAGCGAGAAGGAACCACGGGTAGAGACAGAGTATGATACTCAGGCGATCTGGAGCGTCGGTATGAAGAACAACGCTACATGCAAGTAAACTCATATAACACAACGACAGACCGATAGGAACCTTACTGATTATAGATACAACAAAGGCGAAATAATTGGAGAAGGGAGAGGAAATTCGACTGTGCTCCTTGACTGAGTCATGCAGATTGAACAACTGGGAAGGTGCTCACCAGCAGACCAATTTCTGGGGGAGATTCGGAGGGCGGCTATGGCGTACGAACAACACGGGAGCTGAATATCTGGCTTTCCATACTCATATCCCTGGCTTGATTTAGAAGCCGTTGCCCAGGCCATTGCTCGCTGTGTGTCGTCGTGGATAGAGAAACCATGTGGGTGGGCTGTCTGATGCGCCAAACTTCGGGGAGCATCTGACTGATGTTGGCCACGGCGACGAGCTGCGTCCATGATAAATAATGTTGTAGTAATGATGTCATTATTGACTTGACTTGGACTCAGCTGCTGCGTGGCATAATTCTCAGTCGACCTCCAAATGTCGTCGAGGACCACAACAACGATTTTGTTTGTCTGTCTGTTCGCTCAGTGCGTTCTGTTGTCTCGAAGCAGACAGACTAGGGTACCCCAGGAGTACCAGCTGGTCAGTGTGCTCCAGCATGCCCAAGGCAAGTTCTTGGTCGCACTTACACCTCCTCGGGTCTGACGTCTAGCTGCAGTGTCGCCCGGCTGGATTACGGGAAGCAGGCTGCTCAGTGTCTCCATGTCCAGCAGGAGTGTCCGGTCTCAGATACCGTCCTGTCTTTTCCATATCTACAGACCTACTTCTGCTCAGATCCCAGCGTACGTCCGCTCGTCTCACTGGCCCTGTTATTATGGCTCTTCTTCCTGTTCTCGACCCTCGGCATATCTGCTTCCGACTTCTTTACCCCCAACCTGGCCACCATCGCCCAGTTCCTTGGCCTCGACGAAAACGTGGCGGGCGTCACCTTCCTCGCATTGGCAATGCCAGCCCAGACGTCTTCTCCACTTTCTCGGCCATGCGCGCAGGATTCAGGCAGCTTGGCGATCGGTGAGCTCCTCGGTGCTGCCTCCTTCATCGTCTCTTGCGTCGTCGGGTCCATGTGCATCATTCGTCCTTTCAAGGTCGATCCGTTCCCGTTCCTAAGAGACGTCGGCTTCTTCACCATCGCCGTCATCATGCTCCTCGTAATCCTTAGAGATGGACTCATACAAGCATGGGAGTCAGCCATACTTGTCCTATGGTACGTCTGCTATGCTTTTACCGTCGTCGTCGGCAGCTGGCTCGAAAGACGCATGGAACGTGTACGGCAAAGAGAAGCTATCATGCGTAGCCAGTACAGCGACGAGCCCATCATACAAACCTATACCGACGAAGAGCCGTATCGTGACGAAAGTGAGCGTTCCATCCCTGTCGATTGACGTACATACCGATCACACTCGTGACCCAGTACCTCCAGTAGCATCCGTCTCCACAGATACCCTCGCAGCCCCTGTGATATCTCCACCGCCACCCAGAATCGGCGTTCAAACCCAGTTACCATCACGCCCCAAATCACCCACACCCTCCCCGATTCATACACCCTCTCACCTCACCCACATGCCCTCCTTCTCCCTCGTCGGCGCACTTGAATTCCGCCAAGTCGTCGAATCCCTGAAGAACCACGCTGCCAGTTCCTCGCTGGACGTGTTCGATTCTCCCCCTCACTCCTTACGCAGGGGGCCACTATCACCAGCACCCGCACCCACCATCACGGTCGCTCAGTATCACGTAGCCCCTCTCGTACCGGACCAGAAATCAATCCATGGGACGCGGAGCTTGGTGTACCCCTCGACGAACGCTCGCCTCGTCTCCTGCGTTCGTCTATCGCTGAAGACCGCGAGCCGGGAGGGAGCGAGAGACCGAGCGCACTCGACGAAGTTCGTACACCTCTCTCAGGTCAGGACACGATACCCTCGATCTCCCCGCACGCCAGCATCGCCGACCGACTCTAATGCGTCGACCGATGTTCGAGCCGTACGTCCCACTTACAAAATGTGAACGCGTAAGGCACGTCCTGGCGAGGACATGTCATATCGTCTTCCCTTCCCTTCACCATTTCTGGTCGAAGACCTTACTCAGGAAGATCGTTGCACTACTCGCGGCGCCCGCTGTGATGGCGTTGACACTCACCCTCCCTGTTGTAGTGATACCCTATGGCACTAACGGCATGGACGAGGAGAAGCCGTTCGCATCATCATCACCCACACCACCATCATGGTGCAGAAACAGAACCGCGACTTGTCGAGTTCGAGGAAGAAGGCGTAGAGAGGACGATGATGGCAGATGAGGTTGTCCAAGAGGATTTCCACGAGATGAAGTTCAATAAGTGGTTGATGGCTGCTCAATGCGTGTTTGGCCCGTTGTTTTGCGTGGCCGTCTTGTTCAGTAGGTCCCGTTTTTGTCTTTGCAAAGCATTTCTTTTCAGACACTCGGTGTGTAGGTGGAACAGATCGTTTTTCGTGGTTGCTCGGTGGGACAGGCCGGAGGTATCGTAGTGGGATTGCTCGTGCTGCTCTTTGCCGACGATGGATTCCACCCGACTGCGCGTGTTGCGCGGTGTTCAATGGGGTTCTTCGTTGCGATCGTCTGGATCATGGCCATTGCGGATGAAGTGGTGAATGTTCTCCAAGTACGTCTCCTCTTCCCCCCCTCCGTAGTGTAGGTGTACTGACATGTTTTCAGACATTTGGATTCATATTTGGATTGTCGGACGCAATCATCGGGCTGACGATATTTGCTATGGGGAATTCCCTCGCTGACCTCGTCGCGAACATGAGCGTCGCTGTACGTCCCATCTCTCCCCCTGCTTCACACACTTACACACTTACATTTCCGCCCATTGCCAGGTCTTTGCCCCTATTATGGGTTTCTCCGCCTGCTTTGGCGGACCCTTGGTTAACATCCTCCTTGGTGTCGGAATTTCCGGATCCTATATCATTTCCCAAACTCCCAATACCCAACCCTACCGTTTGCATTTCACGCCTTCCCTCATGAGTAGTGCGTTTGGGCTACTCGGGCTGCTCGTCGTCACACTCATAGGTGTACCGCTGAATGGGTATCATTTGACGAGGAAGTGGGGCGTATTCTTGGTGGTAAGCTATGTGGTATTGATGGCGGTCAATATACTCGTAGAGGTAAAGTATTAAGGGCGAGATCCGTCAGCAGGATCTCCCCCCTCCCTTATCTTCCTTTTTTTTTCTTTTTTTAATGATATGGTCCCACTGATCGCCGAGTCGGGTCAATCAGTCGATTGCACCGGACGTGGATTTACATACAGGCATCGCATCGCAGGCTGGATGGGTTCTGGATATTTCCAGCGCACATCCTGGCAGTGCTTTCCCTTCCAGACGTTATAACATGCACGTTGTGGTATATTCCTTGCAGTCGTCACATGTTTGTTTTAGTTGTACTATCTGTAACAGATATTATTGCGGATTCAATGCGCAACCAAGCTTGGGTGCTGGGTACTCTCTAAGGGAACAACGGTAATTCCAACACATTTGGCAGATTAAAACAGATCTAATAACTCTACGGGAAGCCGAGCCAGTCCAAGACGTCGCGTCTACAGAGAAAAAATAGCGTGACAACGGCGCGTGTAACTGAGAGCGTAAAAGAGACAGTCCAAGGATCTGTCCATCATCTCGTACGTAGCAGAACAAGAGTCCAAATGAAGGGCGGGCTACGGATCAGACGACACTCAGAAGAGAGTAGCACCGACAAGGCTCATGAGAGCACCGACACCGAAGGCGGTCGAGATGCTGACACGGCCAGCACCGTTGCTGGAGCCGGTTGTCGTGGAGCTAGCAGTCGAGCTAGAGGCAGTGGAAGTACCCGAACTCGATCCCGCGCTAGTCCCGCTACCACTAGTAGCACTGGCGGCGGTGCCACCCGAAGTCGCAGAACCTCCTTGAATGGAAGTGTTCACACAGCTGGGCGAGTCATTAGTTGTGAGAACCACTGCGTACTTCTGCTTAAACGCGCCGTACCTAGTCGAGCTGCCTGCCTGGACGGTGATGATGTCCGAGTATGCTGTCAAGCCAGTGCTGTCCTTCAATGCGATGTTGCTGGAACGACCCGTTCAATACAGGAACCATTGCACAGAGTAAACAAGTCCACTTACAAGGTGGTTCCGGCTTGGAGATCGACCATCCAGGTGTACGAAGTTCCGTTTTGGTTGGGGAATTGCTCGATCTGGAATGCAAGAGTAACAACCCTGTCTCTGTAAAAAGCTCTCGACCTGAGATATCAATAAATACTCACTGGGGTTGCCGTTGGTTGTCCGCCTGTGGGTCATCGCGACTGGTCAGCACATACATGCCGCGTCAGACGCGCGAACACGTACCAGGGACGAGGGACAGGTAGTAAGGGGCTTGACCACCGGACCAATTGAGCTGTGTGGGTTCTGTGACAAGTCAGTTAGATTCTCATGGATTCCCGCGCGTAGCCTAGTACTGACCGCATGCGACGACGCTGGGTCTGCGTGTGCATTTCAGTACAGGTCGGATGACCGAGTAGGGGTGATACGCACGGCGTGTTAACGGTCAATTGCGCGAGCACGGCAGGCACGGCGGCAACGAGCGTTGCGATGAGGGCGATGAATTTCATGGTAAGGAGTGTCGGGAGAGTTGCAAAACAAAAAACAAAAAAGAGAGTGGAAAAGGTTGGAAGCGAAGGAACTCTTCTCACAAAATTTGGGACCGCCACCCACACTCCTTCGGAGTTCGAATTGCTTGCCTTTTATGGATCCTTACTATTACATACAAAGTGGCCAAGTTGCCAGCCTCATCAGACCTCTATTTAATTTTGGGATTTTGAATTCACATGACAACCGATTTCCAAGTACATATCATGTGTGAGGTAGTAGTGGGGCCGTTGTTACTACCTCGACATGCTGTTGCCGTGACCCCCTTTGTGAAAAAAAAAAATCCTTGACGTTTATTTCACTTCCCCTCGAATATTTACCGCAGCGGGGTGGGCTTCGTGACATTTGGGAGTGGCTGGGCCCTGCATGCCTCTTGGCCGTTGTCAACCATATGTTGGCTGGGCTTCCACGACTGGGTGACCATTCCGAAACCATTTTTATTGAGCGATCTACATCCGATAGACTCCCTATCGGCGATCAGCTTTATCAGTACCAAGCGGTATGTCATGCACCAGCTGACAGCGTTCGTCACAGCCCTATCCAACTACTCCGTCCACCAGGGTTGTGAAGGGCGGTCTGTCCAATTTTCACCACACCACAAGCTGACTTCACCGGTTCCGCACTTGTTTTCGACGTGACAGAACGCGGGGTCAATGGGAATGCATCCACTGCATCAATCAAGGGGCTAGGTACCGCAACGTGCGTTGAAGTCGATGCAAAAAAGGATCCATCTGGACCCAAAACGTCCTCGGGTTGGTCCACCGACTGTGGCGCATTGAACACTGGAAGAAACGACTCCGCATACCACTCGTACCACACTTGCCTGTCGTTGGTCAGTCGCCATATAGACACTTGCACCTCCGAGTTGCTAGGCAAATACAGAGGCTCCTGTGGACATGCAATCCGTGAGTTTCTTCATTGGCTAGGATTCGCACCACACGTTGAACGCACCCTCAGCGGGAAAAACAACGGAAACCAGCTCAACATGTCTTTCGATGTGTAATCCATTCGTTGTGGGTGGATGCTCAAGCCAACGTGGCCATAGAGTACGGCTTCGAAATATCCCGCGAATCCATGCATCACCCCAGCGTGTGGGATGTGGAAACACAATCTAGCGGCGCGAACATTATGACTGTTCGTGAATGGAAGTCCTGCAAGAAACGACCTGCTCTCAGCCCCACTTCATGAGCGCGTACTGGAGGTGACAGATCTGACCTCTATCATCGACTGCCACATCTCGTCTAGGGTGCGCAAACTCCCAACATTCCTGGATTTTAGGTCCACATCGTCCCCCAACGCCACCGCCATCCCCGCTGAGAAGATTGACATTTTGAAACATCACCACGTACGGCGTTTCTACACCCTTCAACTCCCTGCTCTCCCGCGCCGCGTTGTACAGCTTCGAAGAAGATAGGGGGGCCAGATAAGCGGTGTACGAACTCGGTATAGAAACACCATCCGCTAAGCGGGTTTATCACCATAAGAAGTCACATTGCATCGATGTCGTGCATACTTACGCTTCAAGAATCGTGTTGCACCGTCAAGACACTCAGGGCTAAGTTCATTATCGCCAAACGAGCCCAACAGCTCGCTGACGAGGATGTCCACCTTCTCGGGCAATTCTACATGTCTCATGTCCCCAAAGACAAGTTCCACGGAGGAGCCCCAGTCTCTGGCTCGGCGTTCCTGCAGACTGCGATCGTGGATTAGATCGCGACCGAGATGAAAATGCGACAGTACGAACGTGATCCACGCAGTAGGATTCTTTTCCAAAACGTAGATGAAGGCCTGTCTGTTAGACCGCCGAACAGCCTCAAGGCTACGGTCCACGAGGGGCCCACGCCCCGCACCAGCAACACACATCACACTGTTGCTCAATTTCAGACTCCTCCATTGGGCAAAAAGTAGCTGAGCACCTACATGCGGTCGCTATCAGAGAGGTCGACCAATGCGCGGTAGATGGCCTAGTCATCAACATTGATTACAAAGCATACGCTGTAGGACCCTGCATACCTCCTCGTAGTTATGGTACTTCACGGGATCCTTCTCGAAGGTTTGATACGTAATCGACTGCAGGTTATCCATCAACGGCTATTTCGGCCACGCTGATCAGAATTTGGTCGTAAATGATGATAATTGATTGTTTGGATTTACCTGTAATGGATTCTGCAAATAATCCTGGTAGCCTTGTCCAAAGTTTTCGACAGGTACCTTCTGTCCTCGATGCCTGGACGGGCGGGCTCGACTTTTCGAGATACTTCACATATTGCGCATAGGCTGCTTCGCCTCCCTGCGCATGCAGCCCGGACCTAACGGCAGATAGGATGAAAGTGGGTCGATGCTGATCCCATCCGAGTCGGACGTATGTAAAAACAAACTACACGACGATGAACTCACGATCATGCTTTGACGGAGGAACGCTTGGGTGCCTTTTGGTAAAACCGGGTATCCCTTACTGTTTGCGATGAATGCCGACGCAGGGCAAGATGATGTGCTTGACGGGTTCGGCCACCCAGCGGTCAAGCACTCCGGCGTTGGCCGGGAGCGGAGGAGTCAGATCGAGCGCTGACGACATGTTTAGAAGACGTTTCGAGCTCATAATGACGAAACTCACCAAGTGTCAACCGCATATTGTAGTCGCAGACGTTGCGGATGATATCCCACATCTCCCAAGTAGCGTTGAGTTCGCCCTCGGGCGCCTTGGTGGATCTAAGAGATCCCGATGGGTATGAACTTGAGATGGCAAGGTTTGGTGGTGTAGCTGGTGCATGCGGAGGTGACGACGTTCCACTCCACTCGTGATCTCCGTGAGAATTGGGTGAAGAAGGTTCCTTGGATTGAAAGACAGCGGGATCATAGATGGGCAGCCGTACGGAGAATTGCATATACGGGACAGTTTTTAGGCACTCGTTGATGACGCGTGCATAGGAGGCGACCTGTGATCGGTTTCGAGGTGGAGGTAGGATGATGGTATGGACATTGAGGTAGGATGCATAAGCCACCTCCTGTCGCAAAGCCTGAACAAGAAAGGCGAGTATGTTAGTAAATTGCCGATGTGACGCCTAGACACCTCCATGGGGTCATCGGTCCTGAAACATGCAATGGGGAGGCGCGGCGCAGAACGAGTCATATGTAAGTGTCGAGAACTTACGATGCCTGAATCGTGGCGGACCCAATCATCATCGGAATCGAGGCGCAGCCATTCAGATGCCATCGCGAGCACGAACTCCGCCTCATCTATCATATTCATTTGCTTAATGGCACATCGCACGGGGGCCGCACAGTGATGGATATCTCACCGAGTCGTGTAATGGTCACCTCATCCAGCAAGAATGAAGGAGACTTCCTCCAAGCCTCCGCTTCTTTGTCAGCAGCCATGACCTCCTCGTTTCCAGCATCTTCTACAGATGGCATGATGCACATGTTCTTCCACCGTTCCTGCCATCTTGTAGTGGTTAGCGGTAAACATATCGCCTGATAACCTTGAGATTGGCAATCGGCAGAAAAAGCAAGGACTGCTGTCTCATGAGGTGCGACACCTCCTTTGGCTTTATTTTGTATGTCCTCAAGCGTGATCGTCGTCGCCAGAGTCGCGAACGGTGACATTTTGCTTCCGGTACGCGGCACACGGAACGGACTGGATGATGCGGTGGTAAAGCCAATCACATAAACCCAAAAAAGGCAAGTCTAGCTAGCTAGCAGCGTGTTGTGTGCGTGTTTGACCTGCTGGCTCATGCAGACGCCCAGCCTTTGGATCCTAACCTTGCAAGGGATCTGAGCCGTTTTTTTTCACCTTTCCTCAACCATCTCTCTTGAATGATTATGCAAAGACTTGGAGATGAACTCATGGCGTTGATGACCCATTTGCGCATCATAAACCACTCGGGCCTCGCAATGACTCCACCAATCCTGTCCGCAGAGATTCAGGTGTCCTGTTATCTCCAAGGTGCGCAATGTATTTGTCAAGGAGCACAGGTTCACCGAGGCAGAGGGTCACTGCGGTCCGCTGATTGATTGAAGAAGTTGTTTTTTGGTTTGACCTAACCACTTTTGAGAGTCATGAGGACGACCTTTAGACTCCGTTTACTGTGGCCAGCTTCGAATTGAAAATATGTCAATTTGACGGACGCCAGACCAGCGGTGGACATGATGATGATGATGATGGGTTTCAAACTGTCCAGTCAATAATAATTTCTATCCACTCTACAGACCGCGACATGCATGATGAAGGACATGATGCTTTGCGGCTGCCGCATTTCCTTATTGCGGGATGGGGGTGCACGTGTCCCGTTGATCGGGTGATTATGGTCCGAGGCGCCACGGCGCGCACTACATACCAAGCGCGGCTTGCTGAAAAGAGAAACAAGACTAGTGGGGGGCGTCGGTAACTTAACTTTAGTGTACAGGATTTGCGATGGTGACAGCTGTCTTGATCGATCATGATCAAAGTTCAACAGTAATCTGATCAATAGATCATAAGCGCTGGCGGATAGACTAGCAGCAATATCTATGTATCAAGTCGTAAGCGGTACCGGCGGCGGGTCAATCCCCATTGTGGTCGCCGCCTCCTTCGGTCCTGAAACGCTTGGAAGACGCGGAATCTTGTTCCTGCCGGTCTTGTTGATTAGACATCTCGTAACCCGTCAAGACGCCCTCCAGAACAGCCCGACTGACAACCTGTCTCAGCTCTTCATCTGGGTTCGTACCATCCGTTTCGGCACGCTGCATGATATCTTGCACCGACTGAATCAACGCTGAGGTCAGTGTTTCTGATGCCACGTCTTGTTGGTGCTGCGATGGTTGGGAGATCGGGATGTCGCTGGGTACGACCGGATGTCCGGTCAACTGTGACCTCAGAAACGCGGCAACATCGGGAAAATCTTCCTCCAAATGGTCCGCCGGCTTTCGATTACCGCGTAAATCAAAGTTTCATGGTTGGGCTGGTAGTTGCTCACCGAGACGCCTTCGTTATTACGTCTGTCGACGGCTGCGCCATGACTGATAAGCCACTGGGCGGCTTCGACGTTTTCGACTGTGTACAGCGGTGTATCACCGTCCTCGTCGGTGACGTTCACGTCGCCTCCTGAGGAGGTGCTTTAGAAAAAGAGGCGATCAGGGCTGCAAGGTGTCTGGTTACCCTGGCTGACGAGATAGGACAACACTTGGAGTTGGCCATAGGATGCAGCTGCATGCATTGGAGTGTAAGTGAATGGATCGGGAGCGTTCGGAGAGATCGCTGTGTAGGATCCGGTTAAAACGGTGTATGTGATGCCGGGTGACGGGAGGAGGGGACGTGCATTGTCGTTCTACGAGTTCCTGGAACTGGTTTCAGTACAAGCCAGCAGGGGGATCGTATATCTAAGAACTCGAACCTGGACTCTGAGCAAGTCACCGTCGCCTGCTGCGACCCATATGTTTTTTTCCTGTGGTACTCTTCTCTGGACGGGCATCGGTGGCGCAGTGCTATGAATCTCTGATGGGGCTTCGATCACCAGCTTATCACTTATATTTCCTGAAAAGGCAACGAGGACAAACCGAGGACAAACATTTGCCGTTGGGTGGATGACGAGAAACAGTCAGAGTGGCGATTTGGATCTGCCATGTCGGTCGCAGTGACAGCGTCAACGTTCCATCCACAGTCATGAGCTTCCTCGTGCCATCTCAACGAGGCTTGGTCCCGCAAACATTAACTGAATTCTCTTCCGTACATAACCATCCAGACAGATCGCAATTGCCCCTTTCCTCTTTTCAAGGGTTTCCCTCACCCTCACCAGGGCATGCCATCCGCCTCAAATACCTGCTTTCTCCCTCCATTGCCCCCAGATCCAATGGCACTCACTCTACCTAGGCTAGGGGAAACGCGCTGTTGTAAGCACCCGTCATGTCTCTCCCCGATGAATTCATCATTTGCCGCCCAACCCGCCGCCCGATCATCGTCTTCCGGTCTTTGCGGAACCCGTCACTGACTCCCTTCGCATTGCAGACTGGTCCCTGCTATCATCAGACCTCACGTTCATCTATCTTGATCCCAC
The DNA here is from genome assembly GCA_024613145.1 of Pisolithus marmoratus. Lineage (NCBI taxonomy): Eukaryota > Fungi > Basidiomycota > Agaricomycetes > Boletales > Pisolithaceae > Pisolithus > Pisolithus marmoratus. The sequence continues at coordinate 13,356 of JANFAE010000861.1, read as the reverse complement.
CCTGGCTAATCATCTCGACGATCAGGCGCCATTACTCATCGGAAAGTCCCTTTTGTACTTCGTACATCCCGACGAGCAAGAGACCGCTCGCAATGACCTGACAGATGCCCTCGAGCAAAAAACTATGCACGGCAGTGTGACAAGGTCCGTCCGCCTCATTACCAAGCATGGAAGGTCCTCCATGTACCCCTTTTTTTTAGGGTAAGATACTGCCGACTCCCCAGGGTCCGCCGCCTCCTGGGTTATGCCGGTCTGAACCAGGTATGGAACGACGCCGACAAAGCGTCGTCCAATGAATTGTACATGCCAGTCGATATCGTGATCAGCTGGGCCGCAGAAGGTCTAGTCCTGTGCTTCATCCATGCGGTGGCTGAACTCGAGCTCGCGGATAATAATGAACACCCCAAGTCCCCTTGGGCCACTTGGTGCGGAACGCCGATGATGAACTCGAGTCATTTACAACTTCTTCACGGACGGCTGCATTGTTACTGTCCGCAGCCCGGAGTGCTTAGCAGAGTGTTCCAGATCTTGACCAATTCCAGCAATCAAGATTACCAGCTGCTCTTCACCTGGCCGCCGGACACCAGCCACGAATACTCCAACAAACCATCTGCCAAGGATTTTGCCAAGAGAGCCGAAGGCGTCTTGCCATCCTCGCACGATGGTAATGTCAAGACGAGCTGCACAAAAAGGTGGCGAATTGGCGGCACAATGCCCGCAATCAATGGTGAAGTGGACAGCGTTTTCATACCTCATGGTTCGTGGTTTGCTTGACGTCATCTCTTGCGCCATGTGTTTCTCACTCTCAGTGTAGGATCTATCATGTTCGCCTGTCATACAATCCAACCCAGCCCTCGCAACGGAATCGGCACTCCGTCACATCCGCAGTATCCGACAAGAACCAACGAAGGTCATGTATCCCATCAGTCCCAACATGCTTATGATATCTCTGCGAATTCTTATACTTTTCCGCCCGTGTCGGCATCAATCCCAACTTATAGTCATCTTAGTGGGTCTCTTCCATCGCAATATCCATCGCAGTCCTGGACGGGACAATCAGAGTGCTCCTCGCTTTTGAACTACAACAGGTGGCCCAATAACAGTTCAACACCAATGGCGTCAATTTCCGGGTCATGCCCTGTCCGCGAAGCAACGTACGGAGTTCCGTCTCCATGCAGGCCGGGCGACTCCCCGACATTCGGTGATCTGCGTGTACCACAGCACGGGTATCCAACCTCAGCAAACCCGAATGCAGAGTACATGGACAGGCGCGGAAATGACATTCCTGGAATGTCCAGCTCTTTTCCAGACGTTGTACCGCCTCCAAGGCATCGTGGTAGTCCTGGAGCAACACGTGAATCCTTCGGTCGCACAGGCACCCGGCCTGTTGGTACGTTGAAGTGCACCAGTTGTAAGACGACGCAAAGTCCTGAGTGGCGTAAGGGGCCTAGCGGCAGGAAGGAACTTTGCAATGCGTATGTCGCTTATTGTTATCTGCCGAAACAAATCCGAGCTCACGTGTGACACAGGTGCGGCCTCCGCTACGCCCGCTCTCGTGCGAAAAAGGAGGGGCACGTGGTGACGGGGCAGCGCCGGAAAAAAGAGAAGCCCGTGTCTATGGGGCACAAGGAGGACTCTATTCATCCCCAGTCTCCGCCAATAGCGATTGCCGGAGCGACTGCCCGATCTACCGCCTTCGAGAGTAGTTCGGTTGGCTCTGCATCTGGTAGCGAGGTTTACTCGCAACACAGTCCGGTGGCTACAGAGCCGTCGCCATCGCCCCCCAGCCTTAATTTTGTACATTATTCGCATCCACCACCTGCTCGCGGTCTTCAACCGAGAAATGATCGACGCCCCTCCTTCCAACCAAGTAGCTCGTTCCAAACTGCGACATCTCCACTGGCCAACCAACAGGCACACCGTGGCTATCGGACTCGGGAAGATACGACTCCTCTTTCTTCGCGGTTTGGACCGTACAGCGGCTATATCAGCTCGACGACCTCTGCCAATACGTCACCGGTGGGGACTCTTACCCCACTGCCCTCTTTCGAACGTGACAAGGTCGATGACCGATACCTGGCACCTCCACCTGGATCTTCGGAGGCCAAATATGACAGGTTCCCGATGGCGATGCAGCGCTAAAGCACTCTGCTTCTTTAAACAGATCTTTGTTTTGTGACCGCGATTTATCCGTCGCGCATATGTAGTGAGATGTCACGAGTTTCAGCCAGTTAGCGCATGTTTGTTTCCATTCTGCAGTGGTATCTTACTATCTATCCACTTCACTCAGTCGCCTACGATCTTTCTCAGCCAAGTGGACAGGAAAAAATAGTATTCATTTATTATGTAGTCCCCAAGTGTATCTCTATCATACTACTGGACGTCTAATAAATCGGATTGACCAGGTTTGACTGACCAGGACGAAATGAGCGGAGATCCCCTCGCTCCCAACACATATACGATCGACATGATGATGGCTTCTCAAATCTTGCTGAGCTTCAGCCAACCTGGAGGGGGGCCCCATAAAAGTGCTAGAGGTTTCTGAATGACAGGCTCTTCACGAGGCTGGCAGGCCCTTTTTGGAGGGGTTGGGGAACGTTATATATAAGGCACGAAGTTAATTTTTGTGGTTCTACATGAGGCTTCGGTGTTGTTTCGTCACCGTATGTCGAAGTGTACAGCCACCGGAGCAATCTGGCACGTAATTTGGGGTACCCAGGGTTGGCCCAGGGTTACAGCTGTGAGTACATCATAGGCGCTCCCACACCAGCTGCAGAGGGAACGACTTAACATCGAGTCGACCGCCGTTGTTATTGGCACTTGACTTAGTGACCATGACAGATTCGACTGCCGCTGTAAATGCGGGCGCGAACAAAGTACCCGGCGTCGAGGAGCGGTAAGCGAGAGTGGAAACTGTCGGTTAAGACCTAACCTATACTGGTCACTTCCCATTGATTTAGCCCGACCGCGAGAGTTGTGTTAACGTCTGGAGATGACAACGACGCTGACGATCGCGACGATGACGAAACGGGTGACGCGGTAGCCGACGGGGATGACGATGATGACGAGGACTTGCTGGAGAATTACCCTGAAGAAACGACTGTAAGTGATATGTTCATCCCCTCATGTTGGCCCCACTTGGCCTACGAGGAATCACCCGTACAGGAACTGGATCTATGGGACATGCGGATCACTTCACTGGCCCCTCTGCGGCTTCAACGCTTCGCCGACCACCTTACTAGATTAGTCCTGAGAAAAAACCTGATAAAAGAGCTCGATCCTGAAATCTTTCAAGTCTTGACCAAGTTAGAACACTTGGACCTCTACGATAACAAGATAAAGCGTGTCGGAGATGCGCTGAGCAACCTGACTTCACTAGAGTGGGCTTTTCTGGTTCTAATTGCCGGGATCTTAACGGGTGTCACTGAGTGGAACGTGATGCGTCTTATCTTTCAGGTACTTGGACCTTTCCTTTAACATTCTACGGGAAATTCCAGAAACGCTGTCCCGTTTGACGGCGTTGAAAATAGTGTTCTTTGTGCAGAATCGGATATCGCATATCACCGGGTTGCAAAATCTGGGTGCAACCCTTACCTCTCTTGAGTTGGGAGCAAACCGTATCAGGGTAGCTGTGGCACTGATTTTTTTTACAAATCGGATTTGTATTAACACGTGTTTCCCTTTCCAGCGGATAGAGGGTTTGGATGCACTTGTGAACCTGCGAGAACTTTGGCTTGGGAAGAACAAGATTAGTCGGATCGAGGTAAGGTTGCTGACCATAGTTCGTTCGTAGGATAGCACTGACTACCGCGCATTAGAATTTGGACAACTTGAAGCAGTTGACGATCCTGTCGCTCCAGTCGAACCGGATAACCAAGATTGAGAATCTGGAGAAGCTAGAGAACCTCGAACAACTACTTCTCAGTCACAATGGTATAGAAAGGTTGGAGGGACTTGAACATAATGTGAGAACGGAAAAGAGTCACCGTCATCGGCGTGCCCTGACGCAAATATGTCCAGACGAAACTTAAGATGTTGGATGTGGGTTCGAACTTCATTCCAGCCATTGAGAACGTCTCCCATCTTACGTCGTTGGAGGACCTTTGGGTGGGTTTGCCCTACGCCGCAGGGTTCGATGCTGACATCATTGTGCCCTCTACTCAGTTGGGAGGGAACAAGATCCCAGATCTACATGCGCTTGAACCCCAGCTCAGACACATTTCCACGCTCGAAACCATATACCTTGAAGCAAACCCTTGCCAGAGAAGCGAGGGCGCGAGCTACATGAGAAAGATAAGGCTAGCCCTTCCTCAGCTGACTCAGATCGATGCAACGTGGGCACCTCACCCTTGCCTTGGTGGTGATGTCGTGGCTGACTTTGGCAATACGTTTCAGATATTTGTAGACTGTAGTTCGACCCTTGCTGTTCGTGACATATGTAGATATTGTTTGTATCAAATAACCCGCTCTCGTCGGACCAGACGGCAATAAGGAGTTATGGTCACGTGATCTCATTAATTGCACGAGTTTGAGGCGCCTGGCTATACTCACCTCATTGTCATCACGCGATGGCCCCTGCGACTAAGGGTAAGGGTAAGGCTGGGGGTGTCAGTGCAACATCTTTCTTTGATTTGAAGTCTGAACTCGCCAAGCAAGCTGATGAATTCACGAAGAACAAAGCTACGACTGGCGCCAAGTATCTCAGCGAGGCCAAGAAGACCAAGGTATGTAATACCTGTTCGAGTTTTGCCAGGACGAATAAAGTGACTGACGTATGGGTACAAGTCGAAGGTATGGGCGCGGTCTAACAAGGGTGTCGAGGCTCGGGCGAGGCGAGACATTGAGTTAGAAGAGGTCAGCAGGCCGACATTGGAATCCGCACGGGCTGCTCTCGAACGCAAAGCCCAACTGTATGAGAAACTGAGGAAAGGAAAGTCGGGTGGTCTCAGCGAAAAGCAATATGATGCGCTGTTGGTGGACGTGAGTGATGTTGGTTGGATTATTGTTGGTACGGTAACTGATACCATTAACCTTTACGGTTAGTTCGATTCGAAGACCATGGATCGCTACGAATCCGATAGCGACGACGTCGATGAATCTCTCACCGTTCCAAGAGTACCAGAATATGATGTAAGTTCACCTAACACGTCGTCTTCCGTCGCCGCCTGACACACTTTTCAGGATGATCCAGTCATCGAGTATGAGGACGAATTTGGTCGTATACGGACCGCTCGCAGATCAGAAGTACCCCGACATCTGTTACCCACTTCTAAAGACCAAGAAATAGGAGACGAGTCAGTTATCGTAACCTCGTTCCTGTGTAACTACAATCACTGACGGCGATCTTCCAGGGACGTCATACGTGCGTATATGCGGGCTTTGCAATAATATAAACGATTGATTGCTGAAAATGATCATAGATAACCCCGTGAACTTCTTCCCCGTTTATGAGCCTTCTGCAGAACGAGTCAAGGCTGTGGAAGAGGAGCTGGCCGAGGCACAGAAACGTCCTGAGATGCATTATGATGCAACTAAAGAAGTGCGCGCGAAGGGTGCTGCGTTCTACCAGTTCTCCGCGGACGAAGAGACTAGGAGGCAGCAGATGGAGGAACTTAGGTCCACTCGAGAGGAGACGAAGAAGACACGAGAGGAGGTGGGTGCGGTTGACGTGGCTCCTGGTGAAGTGGAAGGTATGCGTGCCGAGGATTCTGGCAGCTCTGGCAGTCGAGCGCTTGAGAAACGCAAGAGAGAAATCGAAAACAGGCGTGCCCTGCTCGAGGCGAAACGGAAGAAACTAAAGACTGACGGGGAAGCGCCACCTTCGCAACCGAAATTGATGTCGCAAACTCCTGTTGCCACCACACCTAAGGATTCATTCGCTGCATTAGAACAGGTATCTAAACCACCATCACCTGAACCTAAGCGGGCAGCTGTTCGTTCTCAAGCGGCAATGACGGCAGACGCGGATGCCTTTTTGGCCCAGCTGGAACAAGAAGTGCTTAAAAAGCGAAAGTAGAGGTTATTGGGTATTTTCCACCACGCTGTAAGTTCCGTTGGACATTAGATAATTGCTACCTTCAGATTGACATGACATTCATGGCTAGTCTTTCTAGAAAATCACCCACTCTTCTGTTTATATTCGATCACCCACTGCCCTCTCCTTTCAAGACACCTAGGCAGCTCTGTCCCCGATACCACGTCCATCGTGACTGTTGCATGGCTGCGATCGTTTTTGATATTGTCGGGGACCGGCTGTTTGCAAAGAGGGCTACCCTCTTCTGGGTAATGATGGGGTCGCCTTCGAGAGGGTGTCACCCACGTAAAGCATACTTTCGTTGACGTCCCAGGCTGCCAGTTCATCCGGAGCATGTCGGGGGTATGCAACACCGTGGCTCCCAGGGATACCTTACGGTGGCGGAAATGATATGATGTTGATGAGACACCAAGTCCTGATACCCAAGAAATCAGAGCGAATGAGCAGTGAAGTTTTCCGGTGAAGCGCAAAAGTTGGATCATGTCCCAAACTAAGGATCACGCTGTCGGAAGCAATCGCTTTTATTCCCACTGAGCGTTCTTACCCACATCATCTTTTGCAGAATGCCTTCTGTACACCTACGTATGTGATCGTAGTGACAGTGGTTTGCACGACAATGTATACCAATTATCCTCCGGGTTCAGATCTTCAGAGGTGCTCTCTCGTTTACCTCGACGGCAACTGTCTCGATGTATGTTCTCAGACTTTTCAGCCCGAGATCGGGATTGTTGGTTGTCCTTCCACATCCAGTGTGAAGGATTGACATCATTTGGGAGGGACTGGTACGATTTCCACGTAGATAAAATGCCCGTAGATCACATCCCACTCGATAATCAACACGTTAGTTGGCAAGCTTTGAATGTAGGGACACCGAGGGGAAGCCGGCTGCTCCGAGCAGACAGAAAGATATGAAGTATATTCGCAGTGATGAAAGTTAGTAGAAACATTCCATCGTGTCCTTCCGCTTATCGTGAGTTGTGGTGTGGAGATAAGATCAAACGCTATTCTCTCACCACAGCTATCCACCTGACACAGGTGGGATGACTGCTACTTCCTCGCCACCCTTGAGGTGGCAGGTTGCCGGTTCGTCTACCATTACTGCATCTACGCTCCATCTGCTGGTGGCCAGCACCTCGTCCAGACCCGTACCCGGGTAGAGTGAATTGAGGTGGGATGCCAAGGATGACAGGGGAAAGGGCGCCGTTGGGAGTATTATCGTCTCTTCGTGGCGACCAGTAGCGGTGGATGCCCCAGCAAAGTAGAGAACAGTGACTTCGGCCATGCGCGAATCGTGGATACTTGTAGACAGCTTTACAGTAGTAAATGTTGACGACCATATATAATACCCATTTCGGTCAAACAGGCAAGATACATCAGTCCTTCTTAAACAGCTTCACACACCAAACTATTGATCGTCACGAAGGTTTCCTCAGGAAGCAGGCGATTCGGCGTCGAAATCACCCCGTCGAACCATGATTGCTTTCCCGTACTTGAAGGTCGGTGGTCGTCAATATAGTGGATTCGACTTTGATAGGTAGCAATTCACACGTATCGGGCCCATTATGGCGTGATCGATGCGAATATGACGCTGTCCCTGGATTGCTTGTTCAGTACCATGCTCTCTGTCCCAGCATAATCGTACCACGTATACCTCGTGAAGCACCCAGAAAACGTGGTGACCACAAAACACCTTCTTTCGCGTTCGCCCGGCTTATGCACGTTTGTATTGTTGGACCAATCCCTCAGTCAGACCTCCGAGGACAATAGTTTGGTGCTGCGTCATAGCCCTGAGATTGAGCGGCTTCTGTTTGCTCAAAGTTACGAGCCCGCCTCCCCATTGGCTAGTTTCGTGGATGCCGATTGAATGCAGTTCATTAAATCTGTCGCGTTGTATTATGGCCGGAAGATCCTGAAATACAGACATGAAAACAACTGAGACTTCAACAAACCTTGGAGGTATGATAATCCCACACATCCAAAGGGCCGCAGGGAGTCCAGGGCGCTGTTAATACAGTCTGGGACATACCTGTGATCAACGCCAGTCCGACAATTAATTCTGATCGACGGTAGCAAACCCACCACCAACGAAGATCATCCGGAGGGACGTCAGCTTGGCACCTCCGTCCGCACAACAATAATAATGTCACGAGCAAGCATTGTACAATAAGTGTATCCAGTAGGTGTTGGGAGGACGGTTGATTCAGGACGATCAATTCGCGTGCCGTGCAGCCGCGTCCCAGTCGTAGGGGTAGGTGTGGCGCGCTTATGCAGTGTGCCCATGACATCCTTTCTGTTTGCCAGTTTGGACTATGCCGAGCGTCACTTGCTAATTCATTCTCTTCCCACCAACGTGTGATATCGAATGCGGTGCTGTATCGGCGCAGTGTGGATGATAGCCTGCGTGGCTGTTGGAAGTAACCTTGGATGCGCGCACGCCGAACACTCAACACGACCACCTAGGGGACTCGGTCAAAAGCTAAAACAAGATGAACTGAAAGCACCACTTTGCATGAAGAAAAGGACCTTGAAAAAGTACGTCTAACAATCCCGCAACTCCATTGGCCTGCTCATTGTCTTGCAGACAGCCTGCCCTTGAACGCCAGCCGGAAGCGGGCATCTGCCACTTACATTGTCTACTCAGAACCGTAAATGCCTTAGACTTGCTGCGGGCACGACATGTTCTGGGAATCTCTGCTGTAGAGCAGGAGAAGATTAAATTTGCACATGACGTCGACCAATGGCGCACCGTCTTCAAGGCATCGGAAGTCGAGAAGGATGAGATGAAGAACATGGTAGGCGATCTCACTGAGAAAAGAGTTCGTGGAATCCTTGTTTATCCTCTCAAGTTCTGACGGATCGGTTTACATAGTCTAGACATCCAACAGTCAAAAAGTAAGTCAAAAAGCTCTCCGTCTTCCTGGACAACAACAAAGTCCATTGGCAAGGAAAGTCATTGATATAACGCCGTTTTACCCCTCATGTCATCTTGAGTGCTGGCAGCGACATTCAGTTGTTCGCCCAACACTCACTCGGGGAGAAGTCATCCGAGGGATCTCATATTCGGGAATCTCTCGGCATACTCTAACTGTTTGAGAACGACCATCCCGACTTGGCTCCTGAGGTGTCTTCACGGGTTGCGGTCACGAAGGCAGGTGCCGACATCATGGAACCACGCCGGAACAGACATTCATGAGTCAGGTAGAGTCTATATGATGGGACGGGGAAACTGTCCGTGCCGATTCATTCGTGTCGAGAGGATCATGACTACCAGGAAGTATGTCACCGACCGTGATGTTCAGGGAAGGGATGACAAGAGTGTCCAAACATCATCATTGGGAAAGTGGGGAGGCTTCGTATACAAATCATTGGTAAACAAAATTCCTTTGCGGACGCTGTCAGTGTTGAGCTGAATAGGGTGACAAGTAACCCCGTCTTTGATGCATAGGAAAAGCCAACCAACAAAGCACTACTTCCTAACAAATCCCTTCACTGATTTGTACTCCGTCACTCTCTAACAGGCAATCCTCCTGACAATGAGTGAGCCCTGCAGTTTCACATTGTAGCTCGCTCGACACGGCTCCTATAGGAGTGGAGGAGCTGCCCCGCGTCATGTCTATGCAAGCGTCTATCTATTACCGCAGTTCATGCGCGGGTGGAACTGGCGAGCATGTCGTCATTGTGACTGCCTTCTTTACCCTCCGACTCAGATTTGGCACTTATAGTGGGCGGCGGGCAGGGGTTGCTGAGCGGCCTGGAATGTCGGCGACAAAATCAGCGAGTGAGCATGAGAAGCTATTGGTTGCCATGGGTAAGCCTCATAGGTTCCGTGACGAACGGCCTCTCTTACACAGACATTGGTGATACCTGGCGTAGGTTGAGGGGCGGAGCCGATTGATGAAGAAGTACTGTTTGGTAAGCTATCAGTGGCGTATCAGACTTGTTTCAGATAGTGTACTTCTCGTATGCCGTGCCGCCTGCCCTCTTTTCCACTGACGTCCACTAACCGTTGATCTACTAGTGAGCACCTCCCCAGTTCTTCAATCCGTGTGACTTGCTCAAGGAACACAACCGGATTTCCTCTCGTTTCTTCAGTTAATTTTCCCTTCCCGCATATATTGGTGAGATTCTTATGGTCCATCGTTGCGTTACATGCATTAATCTCCGCGTAGTGTTATTTACGCTTTATCCCCATCGACACCCAGGATTGCTTGCTCTATACTTTATCTTTAGCTGTGGGTTTGTTTGTGCAGTTTAATTCGCCTCGCTGATTTGGGGATCATTCTGGCATTCAAGCTTTTCTTTTTATCTCGGTATGGTTGTACTGTTCTTGTCTTACTGCGGGCGACCACTGACGTGGCCCAAAGGCAGAACCTTTTCCACTGCGTATATCGCCCGGGTTTAACAGCATTCAATGAAATCAGCCGACGACGTCCCCCGAAAACGAGCAGAGCTGGAACGCTGCCGTAGAGGCTATGGTGGTTATGGTGTCGCCCTCAGCAAACTAGCGGAAGCTCTCCATGACAGGTTCCGGAAAGAACGTAAAATCGACGACTTGAACGAGGCGATCACATTACATCGCGCTGCTTTGGAATGCCGACCACTAGGGGATAAGAAACGGTTCATATCACTCAGCGAGCTTGCTATCTGTCTTTCCGATAGATATGAGAATCAGGGGGCAGTTGCTGACTTTGAAGAAGCTGTGACTCTCGGACGTGCGGCACTAGCGCTCTGTCCACCTGGGCATCCCGATCGTGACGCATCTCTCTACACTCTTGCTTGCAACCTTCGGACGAGGTTTAAAAAAGAAGCTGACATACGCAACTTAGATGAGGCAATTGAGCTGCATCGTGCAGCTTTGGAACTACGTCCCTCTGGGCACTCTCATCGGCTTTCATCGCTCGACAACCTCGTTTGGTGTCTTAGAGATAGATATGAGAATCAGGGGGCAACCGCTGACTTGGAAGAAGCCGTAACACTTGGACGTGCAGTGCTAGAGCTTCGTCCACCAGGGCATCCCGATCATGGCTCATCTCTCTACAATCTCGCTTGGGACCTTAGGGCCAGGTTTAAGAAACGAGCTGACATGCACGACTTAGAGGAGGCGATTGAGCTGTATCGCGCATCTTTGGAACTACATCCCTCTGGGCACCGTCGTCGGTTTCCATCGCTCCAAGGCCTTGTTCGGTGCCTTAGAGATAGATACGAGAATCAGGGGCTACTTGCTGATTTGGAAGAGGCCGTGATGCTCGGACGCGCAGTGCTAGAGCTCCGTCCACCAGGGCATCCCAATCGGGGTGTATTTCTTTACGATCTCGCTCGGGATCTTGAAAAAAGGTTTCATATTCAGGCTGACATATGCAACTTAGACGAGGCGATTGAACTACACCGCGCAGCTTTGGAACTACGTCCCTCTGGGCATGCTCATCGGATTTCGTCCCTCCAATGTTTTGCTCTCTGTCTTTTGCACAGATACGAAATCCAGGGGGAAGTTGATGACTTGGAAGAATCCATCATGTTCGGACGTGAAGCACTAAAACTCTGTCCGCCAGGACATCCCAACTGCGCCATATCTCTTAACATCCTTGCTTGTGACCTCAGGAGGAGGTTCTTGAAATACGCTGAGATTCACGATTTGGAGGAGGCGATCGAGCTGCTGCATCTGGATTTGGAACGATGTCCCGATCAATCCGCATCACTTGATGAACTTGCTCGCTGTCTGTCGAACAGATATGACAGTCAAGGGGCAGTTGCCGACCTGGAGGATGCTGTCACGTTCGGACGTGCAGCACTAGATCACTGCCGACCAGGGTATCCCTATCATGGCGAAGTTCTTCACAACCTTGCCTGCGACCTCAGGAAGAGGTTCGCGAAAAAGGCTGCGATCTGCGACTTGGAGGAAGCGATTGGATTGCACCGTGCAGCTTTGAAACTACATCCCTCAGGACATCGCCATCGGTTTTTATCGCTCCAAGGCCTCGCTTACTGCCTTTCGGATAGATATCATAACCGGGAGGTAGTTGCCAACTTCGAAGCAACCAGTACGTTTGGCCGTGCAGTACGAGCGGTCCTCCCACCTGGGCCCGGTGATCATCGTGCAGCTGACCTGGGCGAGGCTATTGCGCTTGAGCAAGAAGCCCTGCAGCTACTCATACCTGGAGATCGTCATTACGACCTAGTTCGGGGTCATCTTACCCGTCTCCTCCAAATGAAGATCAGGTCACAAGTTGCTACACCATCCTCCAATGCCTTACCTGTTACCCACTTTCACATTAAGCAAGTCATCCACAATGCCGCGTTTGATACCCTCAAAACTATGCCAACCAGGACTGCTACACACCCATACTGGCTTCCTGTGCAACCGAGGATGTACAGTTATCCCATTTCATGAGCAGTCAACAGTACGACCAACTACTGTCTTCATGCGTAACATGTGATCCAGATCAGCGAATGACCCTCATTCACACTGAACTCTCGAGATACTTTGGGTTCGTCATGCTCTCTCACCGCTGGGGCGAAGGCGAGCCACTATTACGCGGACATCGAGGGCCACGCAGTTTACAGCATGCCATTCAAGGGAGGCTTGGGAAAGCTCCAAATCTTTGTGGTATCGCTTGCGAGCATAATTACCTATGGGCATGGAGCGACACGTGTTGCATAGACAAAGGATAGCAGTGCCGAGTTGCAAGAAGCCATTGGATCAATGTTCGCGTGGTACCGGACGGTCTGCCTTGACCATCGTGTACCTTTCTGACTGTTCCCGATGCCTGATTCCTTTCGGAGTAGTGAATGGTTCGGACGTTGGTGGACCCTCCAAGAACTACTGGCCCCCGAACGCTTACTATTCTACACCCAAACCTGGTCACTGCACAAGAATCTCGCATCTTCGAACCATAAAGCCGATGTCACTGTGCTAGCAGAACTGGAGAAAGCAACTGGCATAGAGTCCCGCTTCCTTACCAACTTTTCTCCGGGTATGGATGACGCACGCTCGAAACTGCAATGGGCATCACTGCGTCGTACCACACGGCCTGAGGATATCGCCTACTCACTTTTCGGGATCTTTAATATCCACCTACCCGTCTGTATGGCGAATCTGCTGAGAATGCGCTTGGCCGTCTTCTGGCTGAGATCATATCGCAGTCTGGGGACATCTCGGTTATCGATTGGGTGGGAGAGGCGTCACCATTTCATTCCTGTTTCCCTGCCCACATCACTCTTATCAAGTACTACCATTGTCTCAATCCCAACATAATGCGGAAGAACAGTCATCGACGATGAGTCAGCAGACCCCTCCTCTGCTTCACTGCGAAAGCTGTATCGCT
>JANFAE010000860.1:0-24633 GCA_024613145.1 Pisolithus marmoratus | reverse complement strand
TCGCAAGTCACGTGAGAGGTGTGGGTTGTCCTGGTTCTCGAACGTACAACACGGAGGATATTGAATAAATGATGCGGAGGGCAAATAGCATGCAATCCATGTATGAAAAACAAGACAATTTTACTCTTCTTAGAATGGATGGGTCACGAGGGCGCAGTCGGGAAGTCATACACGACAGAAGTAAAGAGATCGTCCAAATGTGGGGTAGCAGCAGTTCGAAGGAAGGAATGTGAACGTACAGCAGGGCTAGTTTTCCGGTGCGCGCGAGGCCTAGCCAGGTGCCACCGGCCTGGACATCGATGCCCGATAACACAACGGCGCCTCTGTCTTGCGAGTGCTGTGTCGGACGCTGTCCTAATTGTTGATCTTGTAATATTCCGAGATGCGCCTGACCCTGTGATTCCAATGAATGGAAATGGGCAAACTCCGTGGGCCGGGACAGATATTCGTCGCGATTACTGCACAGGATACTATTTGGCATTTGACGTCGCAGACAGTCCAGTTTCGAGCATATTAATTGTACATATATCAAGTGTGAGACATCAACAGCGATCAATTGAATAAAACGTAAATCATATGGGAAGAACATGGCGTACAGGGCATATTCAGGGTGTTCCAGTGTAAAGAAGGCGATACACATGGCGATCGATGAATGGAAGGATGAAAAGAGTTGGTTTCGTTCAGGACAGCACGCTCACCGTGTTGGCTGGGCAGAGTATTATAGATGTACGTCTTGACGTTATTACGCCTGGTCCTTCAGAGAGTGCATCAGGTATGTCGTCACTGTCAAGAATGAGCCGGAAATCATTGACAATTGTTGCCTACCCGTTCCGTGGCGTTCTCCTGCTGACCACGCCGGGTCAGGGGGACATAATTTATTCCCACGGTCATCCATTTGTCACAAGGGTCTGGACTCTCTCCTCTGAGGACGGTCACAAGTGAAGATGGCCGCCAGTCAGACGGTCGTACTGGATAATGGTGGCTCCACAATCAAAGCTGGGATCTTGTGCACGGATCTTGGAGACGATGATGAGGTCAGGTATGCAGACTGGCGTGCTCGCCCTGCCATGTTCGTACTGACCATCTGCGTGAGTCTCATCCCAAACGCCGTCGTGCGTTCAAAAGGGGACAAGGCGACATTCGTAGGGCACGAAATCGGAAGATGCAAAGATTACTCCACGCTTCATTACCGTCTCCCTTTCGAGAAGGTACATCTCATCTGTTCCACTTTCGGGTTACTCTTCATCGTTCTAGTCAGCTGAAGGTGTGCTAGGGTTACCTGGTTGACTGGGATGCACAGAAGGCCATCTGGGATGGTCTCTTTTCGTCGGAAGTCTTATCTGTCAGTGCCACTTGTAAATGACCTCCTTTCTCGCGACTTCATCTGCATATCTCAGGTAAACACTTCCGAGTCCTCGTTATTAATCACAGAGCCATATTTCAACTTGCCAAACATACAAGAAATTTACGACCAATTTGCGTTCGAGGAATACGAGTTTCTTTCATACCACAGATGCACACGTAAGGGGTGGTTGGCTTTGCGTTCACCCGACCACTTCTCTCACGGAACGCTCGATCCGTAGCTGCTGCCATGATCCCATATGGCCAGCTTTTTGCAGTCGAAGGTTTACAAATGCCGGAGTGCAGTCTGATTGTTGACTCCGGCTTCAGCTTTACGCACGTTATCCCTATCATCAACCACCAAATCCAGTGGCATGCCGTTAAGAGGTAAGCATTGGACACTTTTGCTGTCCCTGAATGCCTCATTCGCTCAGGTTGGATGTCGGCGGCAAACTCCTGACCAACCAGTTGAAAGAAGTGATTTCTTACCGACAATGGAACATGATGGACGAGACGTACATCGTAAATCACGTCAAGGAAACCTGTTGTTATGTCTCCGCGAACTTCTTCGCCGACCTGGAGACATGCCGGTACGTCACAACCGTTTTTATTGTGTCAGGCTTGGTAAGTCGGAAAGCCTTCAAGGTTGAAACCGAAGAAGAGTGGAATTGCTCTGGAATACATATTACCTAACTATGTGATCAACACAGGTGGCGCAGTTAGGGAGCCAGGACACGAACTGGCTCCTACGGACCAAGTTCTAGTCATGGAGAATGAACGGTTTACTATACCAGAACTCCTATTTCGCCCCGACGACATCGGTGCGCTCCGCCGCATTCATACAAAACCTTGTGGACTTACTGCCTTTTTGGCTCTGCGTGGTGTTATTATGGTTTCCAGGACTAGAACAATCTGGACTACCAAGTATGATTGCAGCCTCCATTTCACTGCTGCCGGAAGATCTCCAGGGTATGTTTTGGGCAAACATTGGATTGATTGGCGGCAATACCAAGTTCCCTGGGTTTATGAGCGGTTGTGAGCCTCCATCATCGGTGACAATAAAGTTGAAATTTAACTACCCTTATAGAATGAGCGAATTACGCAGCCTTTCCCCCGTCGAATACGACATACAGATCTACCGTTCCAAAGAGTTCGTTGCATAC
Source organism: Pisolithus marmoratus (assembly GCA_024613145.1). Classification (NCBI taxonomy): domain Eukaryota; kingdom Fungi; phylum Basidiomycota; class Agaricomycetes; order Boletales; family Pisolithaceae; genus Pisolithus; species Pisolithus marmoratus. Next base: position 22,129 of record JANFAE010000860.1, on the reverse strand, counting down.
ACTTTTTGGTACCCCGCACGCGGTCTATCGGCTAACGTGGATTATTTGTCAGCGCTATCACTGAAGCATATCGCTCATCTCTGGGATTCGTCAGATCGGCTGATTTCACTACCCACCTTGTCACCAGAGCTGAGTACCTCGAAAGCGGTACCCATGCGATTCGGAGGAAGTTCGGACATTGGCAATCAGGAAATAGTGGCAAAAGCGGAGAAAGGGTCATGGCGAGCTCGAGCTCCACAAGCACGGTTCCCCAGCTCAGCAAGAAGCCCAGTAGGTCGAGACTTCGCACAACCGCATCTACTTCGTCTCGTCGCCGATAACCGCTCGAAACCGATTTTCACAGTACCTGAGTCGAGGTTTATCAGAGTTACAACGTTCCCTCCGCTCCCCCCCCGAAAAAAAAAAGAAAAGTAATAGATAGATCCTAATCTGTAAGTGCGTTTCAGATATACCAGGTTTCTGAAATGGCGCAGGCTATCACCAGTTTGGAAGACGCATAATGGTTCCAAATCATTGCCTCTGAGATCCGTCTGTAAAAAATCTCTTGACAGCCAACGGTTGTGAATTATGAAGTACCTGTGCTCACTGGCACAAACAGCTTACCTTGCATAAAATCACAGCCGTCCAGACTCCGAGGAAGACAAGATTACACCGAGCCTTGACCCTGAGTATTTCGAAGCTGTACTCTGATTGCCACCGAATGACCTCTTGACCTTTCCCCCTGAATTCTCCCATTCTTGGGGACGGTTTCGACGATGTGCCTACCTCTATGAAAATCCTTCCTTGTTCATTTCCTAGAATCTGACATATGGCAGCATGAACGTGTCTAGGCGTTCCCACCCCCCGGGTCGGTTACGGCCCGGAGGTGGTGCTGGGGTCTCGGGACTGCGGACACTTGCTGCCTTTTTTCTGAGTCGCCGTGCTCAGATCTGGCGGTACAATATGTGCGATTGGATTGACGTGAGATGCGTTTTGAACCTACTTTCGGTCGCAGCGCCGGACTGCACCGCATGATGAATCTTGGAGCAGAACGCATCGGCTGTAACCGGTCTTTAACGCGGTTATCGATCTCGGAATCAATGTTAACTGGGCTGGTACTCGCTGTAACCCTAAACGCATTCACACGGGTTTGCGGTGCGTGAAGTGAAACACTGCAGTGGCGCGGCGCGTTTTACGTAATCGTTATTACAGTCCTTCGAGGAGAAGCTTGGACCCAATGCCAACTAGTGTTCGAGTCATTCGTACGAGTAAGTAAGTCTGCAGTGCCATATAATCTTGTGCTTATCACATCCAAGTTTCAAATTTCACAAATGTTAGGTCAGGCGGTAGTCAGACGTTTCGGGTATCCCGATGTAAGGCGGCAACGCGATGTTCGGGCTGCCAGCTGTTTGGTTATCTCAACGGGCCGCTGCTCCTGGTGCGGCTACTTATCAGAGTAACTGAACACCATTAAAGTCAAAAGTCACACTCCTGCGCCTACTATTCTTGTATGGATTGTGGAAACGAGTGATGGAAGACAAGGTGAAAAAAAAGAAGGCTAGTTGCATCATATCATCGTGAGAAGTCGTGAACAATCTTTGCTCTTCATTCCGTGGCGTTTTGGGACTCAGCTACTGTCATGACTTCCATCAGAACAGTTTGCTGTTCGACGGTCAACATTGTGGTAGCAGCCTGGTACAGTGTGCTGTCCCTCCTTTGTAAATCTGCAGGGGTTCCGTCAGCAGCAAATCCGGTACAGAATCACGTTACTGACTTTCAAGTGCCTGCTTGAAAGTGATGTAGGGGTTAATGGCATCGAGCAAGCTGAAGAAGCCAAGTTCTTCTTCGATCTCTGATTCTTCTGAAACATCAGATACGTCCGCAACATCGACACCGTGCTTCTCAGAAATTTCCCTCAAACGAGCACCCTACGAGTGATAGAAAATCAGCCCGCTGCAACGAGGACCCGTAAAAAATAGCTTGCCTCGGCGGCCAGCATTTCGAGGTACGCAGAGTCTTCGTCCCACACATCATCTGACGATCGTAAGTCATAGGAAACTATAAAGAACCCGCGGGGTCCCTACCATCTTCCTCTCCTTCGAGGTTCAAGTATCTCGAGTCCTCTTCGTCGTCATCGTCTTCCTCCTCAACGAGCCTCTCCTCCAGGGCTTTACGTTCTAAAAGAGTAAGAATATGAGCGACTCAACAAGTACCCAAGCATCGAAAAAGACGCACTCGCTACCGCTTGGGGCAAGCTCTTAAAGATATTCAAAGCGCCAGTGACAATACCAGGCCAGCCGACTCTGAGTATCTCAGGGACGAGAGAGATGTCGACCTCAAGCAACTTGCACAATGCAAGGATACTCAGCTTCTTGTCGTGTACTGTGGGCAACTTGCTATCGACATTGATAATAGCGAACCATTTGTCGAAGAACACGCGAGAAGAACCGGGCTTGTAGTTCTCCAATAGATGCAACGCAGCTGCAGGATTGTAGTACACAGTATTAATGAGGACTTCCATGTTTGCGAGCTTGGAGGAGTAACCGGTTCCTCCATCCAAGTTGTCGAAAGCGATCCGAACTATGCCTTGTAACAACTAGGTGGGCGTAAGCATGAAGTGTCTGAAATACAACCCACTGGGGACTCACGTCGTCTACGTGGCCCTGAAGGTTGAGTAGAATGGACTCTGCCAGCTTGGACGCATTAATTTTATCGTTGACACCCAGGTGCTGGCTATTCATGGCGGTCTGATAGATGTCGAAGACCTTGGCACGATAATCAGGGCGTCCTTTGAAAACATCAGCTCCATATGACAGGAAATTGTCCAAGGAAGGCAGCATCTCTGTCGAGTGCAGAAGGTTAACATGGAGTCCCAAGTGTACAACAGGGTAGGTCCCACCGTCTAAGAAATCGACTGCATCAGACTTAAACAATTCGTAGATTAGCTCGAAGATGGGCCACATGTTGGGCGCGATGGAGTGAGTCCTAAACGTGAGACTGTCCACGAGATCGAACATGTTGTCGAATAATTCTACGCATAGTTAGGCAACGGGCAACGCATTGAAGGCCAGAAAGCAATACCAATGAGTTTGTTCTCGAGTGTGAAGCGGATGATCGGAATTACAACTTCTTGAACTTGCGCCAAAGTATCCGTAGCAGATTCGATCGCGGACACAACCTAGATAATAAAATGTCATAGGCAGGCATGGCGAAAAAAAAGGATGCGATCTACCGTGCCAATAGTCTTCGCAACACCTATAGCTCCGTAGACCTTGTCATCTTCTGCATCAGATAATAAGGAGTCGACATCGATACTATCAGGAACTACTTCATTTTGTTGTTGTGTGAGGCCTTCCCGCGCAAGGCGCATGTAGGACTCGCACTGCGGAAACTGTCACTGTCCTCTTCTGGCCAGAGCAGTACGTGATACGCACCAGTCTTCCAGTTAACTGTGTCGCAACTGGGAGCAACTCGTCCTGGAAACGCTCAACCATGGCCTCCATGGAGTTGTTGAGAACATCCAAGTCGGTTTCATCAGAAAGTTTCAGAAGATCTTTATTGGACAACGGCGTCGTCATCGTCGAGGATGGAGAAAGTAAGTAGCGAGTTTTGCTCACCTTGAATCACTTTCCCGACCTGCGGAGCTATGGCGTCTCGAACTACACAAATTGTCGAGCCAACGGGTCACCAATTCACGGTAGCACTCACCAGAGTCATAGACTTCTGCCATCTTGGTAAGGGCCAAAGCAGCCTGGACACGAACAGGAAGTTCCGGATCATCAAGTGCGATTGCTACAGCACGCGAGTGGCTCTCAAGGTTCTGCAGGAAGTGAGATATAATTATGAGGGACTCTTTCGTTGACTAGAATTGCGCCACCTCATTATTGGCCCATTGCATGCCATTCTTAACCACAGTACCGAGGATGTCGCATGCCTAGAAAGCGTAAATGAGCAATGCAAACTGGAAAAGTGGCCAAAGGCAGCGCTCACAGTGCTTCGCAAGTATGGCTCCGCGCTGAACGCTGGGAGCACATGCTGTACCATAAATTGCTCCATATTTCCCTTCACATCTGGATGCCGCATCATGAACGGACCGAGAACGGCTGCCATACTCAGTGCGCCGAACTTCTCGGGAGGAGAGGGGTTGCTGTTGCAAAATGCGAGTGAGGGCTTGTTACTATACATACCAACCGGTGAAACGCACGAGCTCAAAATGTTATAAATAAAGTCGAGCATGGGTCGGAATGCCGTTTTTGTTCTGTTACTAGCAAGGGACAAGATGAATGATACCGCTGCAGAAACCGGGGAGGAAAAATTCTCGTATTCATCTGAGACGGTGCGCTCATCAACAAGCAACGCACAGTTCCTGAGTAGATATTCACTCACCCACGGAGGCTCGGACATACTCAACGGGATCCGATTCCCACAACTGTTGCTTCGAATGGTTGAAGCAGAGCTGGGGATAGATGACTCTGCTGACAAGCGTCATTATTTGCGGTTTCAGTAGGGCCCAGGTAGACTTTGGCTTGATGCTTGGGAACTGGTGAGGGATGGTTAGATATAGTAGGGGATAAACATACCATTCGGTGTAGAACGAGAGGATGTGGTACAAACACTTCTTCGACAACCACGCCTGCCCAGAAGTATAAAGATTTATCTGCACCAAGTATACCTGGAAGATCTCTGGGGCGAGCGAAGTTACGAAATGTTGGGAGAATGTTCCGTATTCTTTTTTCATCGGAGATGGAAGTTGAGAAGGGTTTCCGAACCTTTGCGAGCTCAGTTGCAATCTAGATTTTCAAAACGAAGTGCTGACCTGTGGAACAGTCTTCCAAGCGTAGCAAATGCCCATTTCTTAGCCTTCCACCATTCAGAACGTTCTCGTTCTTCTTCGTCTGCGGGAACAGCCTCTGGTGGGATATTCAAGTTGACAATCTGGAAGAAGAGTCTCCCCCATGGAACTAGCGACTCTGGGCTCTGTTGGTGGACACTCAGGTTGACCACGATGGATGATTTGTATGTTTTCAAAATTAGGTGCAGCATCGTTGGGATCTCCTGGGCGGAACTCGGTGGAGTGTTGAGCATGCCCGTAGCAATTGTGGCAAGGGTCGGGAACAATTGTTCCACGATATGAGGGAGGACATTTTTTCTTTGGGTGTACCTGTCGTCAAATGCGTGAAACGTCCAGTTTAGGCATACTAAAGTTTCATTGAATGACAGTAATCTGGACTTGCCTGAATGCACGAACGCATTCCAGAGCAGCGACACATCCTGCGCCAACTTCGCGGATATCTCCACTGTTCAAAAGTGCTCTCACGTTCTCGATCAAATCCGGCCACTTGTCCGGGAAATCATAAAGGATCAAATTTTTGAGTGTTGCTGCGAGTTGCAAGGTAATAGCACGCGACGGTGACGCAGCCAAGAGACGGAGGATGGAAGATTTCAGAGCATCCCGATCAGACTGTGCGATGGGGATGTGTTCGGGTCGCTGGCGTGATGGCTCAATGAAGTAGGAAGTATGGACGCGATTTTTAAGGTAAACGGAACACGCCTGACGAGTGGCCCTGCGGACAGAACGTCGAAGGGAAGCACGAGCACTTTCATTGCGTACTTACAGATCGACCTTATCAGATGCGATGATTTCCAAGAGAGCGGAAATCACGCCTTCTTGGGCACCGATCTGGTAACCAAAGGCCTTGCGCTTAGTCGAGAGAAGAGCTGAATGGACCACAGAGTCGCACCTTCCGGATCTGCAGTTCTCCGGCCTTCTGGACGTTGGGGTCGGCATTATATGTCGTGGCGAACAAGTCAGCGAGAGCCTGCAAGTCCATGTTGTCTACCTGGAATGCAGGTCAAGTGGGGCAGAAAATACAAGATACTTGCGCTAGGAGTTGATTAGGAACAAAGAAAGAGTTGTGAGTCGTCTTAGGTCGACAAAGAACTGATGACCGTTGATTGGTATCCAGAAAAAAAAATCTGGGCACGCGTATCGCGGTCGGTTGATGATCAGACTTTTATCACCGATTAACAAAATACACATGTACTCCGACAAATCGCCATGCAAGTGAGCAAGAACTACAGAAGACTTGCCCCTCGACTTCTATTTCTTGTCACTTGCCTCCAAGCTTTCCTATACTGCGCTGAAGAATATGTCTGGCGAGGAAAGGAGTACCCTTCTGGATTCTGTCAGTTTATGTAAACACACACATTGGTTAACATCTTGAAGCTGTTGTTCTCATCTAGCAATGGGTAACTGTACCCAGCCAATGCAATTTTGACTTACAACCTCAGTCTCAGACACCCCATCATTAAGTTCCAGACAAGTCCGCAACAGCACATACGCATGCATTCCGCGTATTGGAACAGGATAATAGATCGCTCGTCACCACCAATGAACTGCCACCCATCTGTCCATTACAACCCACTCTCAGAAGGTTGGAGCTCGGTCCGAGCATTCCAGGTACTGCTCAAATGTGTTGCGGTATATTCGGTAACACAAACGCCACACGCATTTTTTGGGCTCAGGAAGGATCCAGAAGATATCTCCACATCCCGAACAGAAGGTTCACAAGGAACCCAAATACAATGCCAACTTGTGTCTTGCGCCTATAATGAGACCATGTCATCGTCCATGAAAATCAAAGGCACGGGACTATTATCGGTAGCTCACGAGAATATGACACTCTCCGTCGCTTCCACTTGGGTCCCATCATCCCAAAATGCTGCCGGTTTGCTGGCGCGCAAGAAGAAAAATGGAATGATGGGGAAGAAGAATCCAAGGACAACACCTCGAATGACCATCATCTGAGATGACGATTGGACAAGCTGTGCGTTGCCCGCGTTGTCCAGTGAGTCTATCCACTGTTCCTCGAGTGCACGCGCGTGTTCGTCGTCTTCCCAAGTCCATCGATCAGTGACTGGAAGGGGTAAGAATGGAATGGCGCACAATCGTCGTCATTTTCAAGTGCCACGTCAAGATAGTTGGTAGACGATTGGCTATGAAACTGTCTCCTGAAATTGGCGATGTCCTCCTCAGAAAATCCAGCTGTGGCCAGACGGTCAAACCCCCTCAGGGGTTGTATCTGCGTTACCTACACATCCCCACTTGTAAACCTGAAAGCTAGAAGACCACATAAACCAAACACACCTGGGGCTTTTCTTCCGACTCCGTACCCCGTTCGATCACTGGGCCAACAGAACAGTGCAGCCATGTAATCATCGATGATTGCATTGATTCTTCAGTGGTCGAGGTCACACGATGCTGCTTCTCCTCCAGCGCCGTAAGCCAAGGGTGCAGACGGATGCCATCGGTCAGTAGACGACCTGCATGGATAAGTCTGAGTCTCCGATCACAAAGTTGAGGGCGCTCGATGGCTATCTAATTTGCGAAACCGTGTCCTTATAGCCCAGGTCAGCTAACCAAGTAAAATACTGCGTACCTTGGCTTTGACATCCCGAATAGTGTCCTTCTCCACTATGTGTAGGATAAGGTCTGGTATGCCCTCTGTAAACCTGATCGTCAAGTCTCGAGAGTCAGGTGGGCTGTGTGGCTCAGGGTCGACAGCCCGCTGCTTTCCCTTTGCCTTCTCACTGAGAACCATGTTTGTGAGACGCCAGCTGCAACGTTGGCACAACGCCTCATACTAGGGCACGTGATGCATCCCTGTCCTGGCGTGGGAACATTTTCTGTTAACCAGAGTCCGTCATCATCGACAACCATTCGTTAAGAAGCAACTTATCTATTAGCCCAAGATGCCTCGCGCAGAAGGTAAGTTCTTGGGATTGAGTTTGAGCTGAACTAACCCCACGACAGTCGGCACGCCAAAGTACTTGGCGAATAAGATGAAATCGAAGGGTCTGCAGCGCCTCCGATGGTACTGTCAGGTCTGCCAGAAGCAATGCAGAGACGAGAATGGATTCAAATGTCACGCACAATCGGAGGCGCATCTTCGTCAGATGCTTGTCGTTGGCGAGCACGCCGGGAGACATATTGCTGATTTTTCCTCGCAATTTCAGCATGATTTTGTACAGATACTGTCTAGACGGTGAGTACGTCTGTTCGAGTGGCACTGCGTCGGCTCTTAATGTCAATTATTTCCAACAGATTCGGCACTAAAAGAGTGTTTGCAAACAGAGTATACCAGGAACTTATCCAACATAAAGAACACGTTCACATGAATGCGACTCGCTGGGTGACACTCACTGAGTTCGTCAAACATCTTGGCCGGGCGGGTATTGCGCACGTGGACGAGACAGACGAGGGGTGGTGGCTAGCATGGATCGATAACTCGCCGAAAGCGCTCGCCAAGCAAGCGGCTACGCTCCAGAAGGAACGAGCGACCATGTCTGACGAGCAGCGCGAGCGGATCTTGATCGCGGAGCAGATCGAACGGGCCAAGGAGCAAGAGGAGGTGCAGGGTTCGAGGCCCGAAAGTCCTCCTGAGGAGGAACTCGGATTAAAGAGAGATGAGGGCACCGAAAAAGTCGTTCTCAGCCTTGCACCAAAGTCGTCGAAGCTGGACCAATCGGCGGGGTCACAACCCACAGGTGGAGGTGGGCTGAAGCTGAACGGTATCAAACCCGAAATCAACCCACTCAGGGCGAACCCCCTGAAACGTCCCAATCCTCTCAAGTCTGCAGTGACCAGCAAACCAGCTGAAGACTCGACCCAGTCGAAGGAGAAGAAGCGGTCGGCATCTGCATTGTCAGCTGCTGAACGCATTATATTGGAGGAGCAAGAACGAAAACGGCGACGCATGGACCGAGAGAGTATAACTACATAGGTCGGCACTTTCGATGTTGTATTTTAAGTATTTTACCATTTACTCTGTTTCAATGGCCATTTTCTCCCATCATTGACGCCCGATTTGTTGGAACTCCAGGAGTCGCCACATGGAGTGGACATAACACTGAATTTAGATAGTTGACGGGAATTTTTTTGTTCGACGACTATGACTCCAGGGAAGATGTTGGGAGTGATACTATGCAGTGAACATACTGGTGTCCCTGCAGTCTCAACTCGCAGAACGCCGACGAGTAATCTTTCCTGGACAAGGGGCCCACGGAATGCGACAACACCAAGAACATGGTATTTATACATTGTCACTCACACAACTGCCAGTAATTACAACAATCTTGAATCCTCTAAACGCATCAGAGGCATCTACACCATCAATTTCCGTAGTGGTGGGGTTCAAGGGAACCATGCGCGTGCCTCTCGGCTGATCGATTAACCAGAGAGACTGAGTCAATATTATTATCTTCAGATAGGGAAACATACCCTGCTCCTTAACATGCCTCCTCTCCTTGTACTCGTCATACTTGTCGAGCTGAGGAATTAGAACATGGTCAGTAACCTGGTAAAGGCTGGTGGCATGGATCATGGCCGAGATAACAAGACTGCAAAGAATTGCAACAATGGCATAGGATACTCACGCCCTTGGTCTCGATGAGGTGATCGACAGCTGCCCCTGCGAATCCAGCACTGCAGGGTGCGTGTGTGGTTAGTAAAATCAAGGGACCAAAGAGACATACATCAATTCTTTGGCCAAGGCATGGTTGGCAGGCTGTCCCCGGCTCTCAAGGTGCGAATTGTATGCCTTCATGGCCTATAGACGAATATACTGATATACTTCCTGATAAAATGACCCCTCGCTTGATTACTCACTGCGAAACTAGCAGCTCCAGCGATGAGCTCGTGAGAAAGTTTAGCTTCATGGGGGGCATTGTGCACCTACAGATCCCCGCAATCAGTACTTTTACGCGATAGATGGTCAATAAAAGGTTTCAGCATGCTTACCGTGTCGTACGCTTCCTCGTGCTCGTGGTGGCCCATGTCGAATAAAGTTGTGAAAGGATATGCGGTTGTAATCAGAAGAGATGTGGCGATAATGATACCCTGATGACCAGAGAGGGTTCTTATATCCTCGCGAATTCCGCAGTCCGCCCCGTGGCAGGGCCGCTACCCGGGTTTATGGGCAGGGTTGCGTCCGGTTTATTTGGATATGACCCCTAGTGTTGTGAAGTCAGACATACACTGTTGCCCGCCGGATACAACTGATGGACTAGATTGGCAGGCTGTACCGTGCTGTGCGATAGGAAGTATGCGGGGCGGTTTATTTTGGTTTTGCAATAGATGTGATGTCCCGTTAAAGATTGATCATCTCCGTGTTCGGAGCTGATATCTGATTATTCGATAGACCTGATCAGGATAATATGCGTTCAGCTTTGTGCTTCGAAGCCTGGATAGGATGGTCGCAGGGAAAAACCAGTTGAACCACGTAAGATACTTATCCCGTTGTGACACAGGCAATTCAGAGAATTGCACCCGGTATATCTGTGCCCGTTGAGGCTGACTCTAGAATGCAATGCGTCTACCCCATTGGCTTCGCAACCTGTGCAGAATGTCACGAACGCAGAAACAATTGTGTAACCCACGTGGTCCGGTAGAAGTTGATAGAAATGCATCCGTACCAGGAGATGTCAGAATATATGTGGACGGGAGAAGAAAAGCGAAGACACAGCTCTCATGGAGTGGATACGATTGCGGACAGCACCGGATGCGCGGCGAAGAAATATTGGCGAGTGCATACTTCCGCAGTCGACTTCCATCCGTGGGTATTGGTCGTGAAGGTAGGCATTTATTGTATTCAGCGCGAAAAGTTGGGAGTACAACGAGACTCGATTCGGCTGTGTTTTAGCTGGGTTAAAGTCAGACGCATAGATGGATAGCCAAATATTGCGCACCCAGATGTCACTATGCTTGATAACTGTTTCTCATCCCAAAACCAAATCAGCATTACAACTTTTGAGTGAGTAGTGATACGAGTGGTGATCGCTACTGGCCTGTAGGATTCCCCGCTACGCAGTAAGTAAACAAATGACGGAGTACATGAGGACAAGAGAGCTGTGTAGCCCCAAGACAAGCAGATTGGCACTGTAAGGGGATATGTTCCTCTGTCCGGTCAACATAACGCCCCCTGTTATGCACCGGTCCTCGTCAAGCATATTGGAAGCCGAACCGCACAGTGAACATCCCGTCGGCTTTGACAGGTACATTACGGTCCGGAAACCTGACTTTTTGCCACGTTGGTTTCGTTGCTGACCGAAGGATACCCACTGTAGGGGAACTGAAGGCTGAACCGTCGTTATCCTGGTTATGGGAGTCCCTATGGCTCGAGGCTCGCTGGCAGCCGGTGTACATGCCTGCCAAATTCGCAGAAGTTCCCCGTACGTAAGAGAGCGGCAGTGCGTAGAACGCTGAACGATCAGACGAGATACCACTTTGAGAAACTCCCCTATATCACTCCACATAAACATTCGCAGCACTCATGTAGAATTATGTAGAATGAATGAGGTATAATGTCCAGCACGAAGATACACAAAGTCCATAACGTGTCCGTCGTCTCAACGTGTTCGCTCAATACCTGTACATCTGCTCGACAAACGAGTGTCCATGGCCCTCGGCTACGGGACCAAGACACAGCCATATCAATACCAAGTGTGATCCGGAAGCATGTGGGCTGAAACGTACCATGCTGTTTCAGACGACGTCTGTCCCTGTATTCGTCATACGTATCGAGCTATAATTGACGGATCAGCATGCAGTGCTGAAGGTTATCAAGGGCTGGCTGCTGGACAATACACTCACGCCTTTCGTCTCGACCAAGCGGTCGACGTACATCGCAGTCAGGGCTGCGCTAAAAACCAGTCCCACGTCAGGCCCATGCTGCGGGAGATGGATGCAAACGCACATGATTTCTTTAGCCTTGGCATGGCTAGGGGGATGGCCTGCCCTTGCAATGTGATCGTTGTAAGCTTTCATAGCCTAGATTGGTCAATGTTGTTTAGCTAGCGTCCTTAGAGAGCCACTACTGGCAATACATTACGTACCTCATAGGCGGCTGCACCGGCAATCAGTTCATGAGAGAGCTTGGCTCTGTGGGGGGCTCTGTGAAACTGTATCTCCGATCAGTGCAGGTTCGGCCGATGTGAACGAGACCTACGTCTTCGTACGCGCCCTTGTGTCTCTCGTGGTACTGCTCGTGGTGACGCTTCTCGTGGTGGTGGCCCATATTGTAGGAATGAAGAGACTGCGCTCGCTTAGGAACGGTGTGAAGTTGGAATGACGTCTGAGAAGGCACGAAAGGCACCCTTTATGTACCCCAACATGAAATGCTGTGACCAAGGATGTCCGGGAGCACTTGTTGCCATGGACAGGGATGCGCAGGTCAGTCCTATGCACGGTGCATTTCGATCATACGGAGAGTTGCCTCATGTGTAGCTGCTGGCGCACAGCACTACACGGCCACCCCGTAGACACAATCAGGTTTACGTTGACAGGGACGTAAGTCTGACGTCTGTCAGACTGCAACCAGACACTTCATTGCACACATTGTGTTCGACAGCGACTGATGGTGATTAATATCAGCTCTAAACGTCACTTGAGGCAGACTTGAGGTAGAATTATATGCAGATGCAATTTTCAACCCGGCCTTCCCGTCACGCTCCCGATTTCGTCCGATCATTGATAAAGTAAGAAAACCACTATTATTCACATATTCGCGCTACAGATGCAAAACACATAGCATGCTATACGCATGTATTTCCATACACAAGTCAGTGTGTAGATTATTACCATACAAAAGAAAAGAGTAGGCAAGGGGTTTGTCATAGCATCTAGAAGTAATCGCCCAAAAGGGCTTCGGCGTTGTTTGAGGCGAGCGATTTGTTGCTACTATTGCTGTGAGTGGGGCCAATGGGTTGCCCCGTGCGAGACGTGCCGTGATGTACAGCGGTACTAGGCAACGCGCGGGCGTTGGATGTAGTAGCCGGAGTGGCAGGCTCTGTGTACATGCTGGGGAGCGCCTGTAAAATAGATCCAGAATTCTTGCCATAGCGTGCTTGATCCGAAAGGACGATCTCGTTGAACAACCTTCACAAGGATGTGTAGATATCAGTGATCCGTCAATCGTTCCAGAGTCAAGGCACTCACCCGCGCCATTTATCATTCTTCATGTCCTTTCTGTACCGCTCAAAATCCTTGGCGAACGCCCGGTCAATTGCACTCCAGAAGTCACGGCCCCCTTTCACTCTACCGGGGGGGGCCTTGCCGCTCCCTGACTTGGCACGTTTCGCAGGCGGTTCGCTCGTAGATACATCCATTCCTGCTTCTCCGCCGGCCCCTTCTTCGCCGCTTTCGTTACCACTTTCGTCATCCGCAGCTGTCCCTGCAATGTATTGATGTGCCTTCCCATAGCTGCGCTAAATCTTGTGTCAGTAACAGTCGGCAGAACTTCATGTCCCGTACCAGATAGGCGAAGTGTAGCTGATACTCAGCTTTCGAACCCGACCCAACACCACCTCGCTTGTATTTACTCAGTGCTGTCCATGTAAGCTCCTCCAATGTCATGCGTGACTTTCCTGTGCTGTCCAGTAGCTATAAACAGTCAACGGATATGATCGGACTTGTTGTCGAGCAGCGCTCACCAGTATGCGCAATTTGTTTCGGGCGGCACTGCACTCCCTTTTAATGACTGTGCGTAGGACACGTTCGTTTGCCGGGTTACCGAAGACGTTCTGAAATCCCAAAACATCTGCACGCGACTTGAGCCGTTCCTAATTGTGACAATAAAAGACATGAGATGTATATACAAAGAACATGATCTGGCCGAGACGCACCTCGACATCGTAATGAAGCCCTTTGTAGTTTGTCCGGCCCGCTTGCACAACCAGGTCTTTGGCAATAATGAGCACCTGCATCTGTTATGGTTGATCAGTATACGCAAAACCTTGAGAGTGCACCACACACCGCCTGATCCACACTCAGTTGGAACCCGCCTTTGATGCCCGCAGATGCTGTCTCCACAGCATTCTGCGTGTTCACCGAATGTGCCATGATTTCGTCCTGTCCATTTAAAAGCCTGTAGCCAATTGCTAGCTGCCAAATACGCATGTGGAGATCGCCAGTGTCCAGGTTCTTCCCGAGCTGGGCATGCAGACAAATATCAGAATGATGAGGAGATGAAAGAGTGTGACTTACACGAATAAACATGCTGAGCTCCGAAAACTGAGAAGCCTTGAGTCCGAATTCGGTTGCAACTTTCTGGGCCCACAACTTCAGACGCTTGACATGATCTTCTGAGTGCTCGGTTTCCCTGCGCAATACTTCAGAGAAAACGGGTCCATCACCTGAGGTTATGGGAGCATCCTTGTCACCACACTCATATGAAAACAAGCCTTGAGACTCATCCTCAGGCGCCATAGTACGTTGCCAGTCATCCCCACCTTCATAAACAGGCCGTGAAGCTGGACGCGACACATCAGAACCCGAAACATCGGGTGACGCACGAGACGCGTCAGGCATCATCATGCGTGTCGCATTCAATAGAAAGGGCCACGATGTCCCCGATGTCCCTTTGGATGCAACGACTGAGTATTGCATTGGGGTTGGTCAAATGAAACGTACCTGCAGAGTGCCGATGTGGCCTGGAGTCCGGTACTGGAGATCCCAAAGCATCGGGTGCCCCCTGCGATGCAACGGACATTGTCATCATGCGCGCCGCACTTCCCTGATAAGGGCGTGGTGTCCCTGTACACACGTTAAATGTCGCACCCGGACTGATAATACGATCCTACCTGTTGTGCTCCGGTGTGTTGGGAAACTACTTCCCAAATCTTCGAAGTCGGCATAATAGTCGCCATGTGTATGTTGCTGTGACATGGATAACTTGGTTGCACGCGCGAAAAAAAAAGGCTACGAAGGGACTCGTCTTATATGTGTTCGTGCTGTTGGGGTTGACCAAACAGTGTCAAAAAAATTACACGGGCCCTGGATAATTTCACGCGACATCGTGACGATCAAGACTCACCACTTGTTATGAGCACGGATGTCAAGTGTCTGCACGTCACGTCCGTGGGTCAGTCAATCATTTGAAAGGAAAACGTGCACTTCCCGGTCCGATGAAACACGTTAATAAAGCGCGACGGTACTGCCATGGATGGACTCATAGGTGGCTGTCTTGCCGGGTTGGCTTTTGAGGTTTTCAGCGTCTTGATTTTCTGAGCATTGAGCTCTGCTGCTGCGCCTGTGTGGATAGCCCGATCGCGATCTAACTGTTGGACTTGAGTGCGGAACTGTTGCACGTGGGTAGCATTGCGCATCTGTGCAGTGTTTAGTATGAGGTCAGAGGGGACAAGGTGCTCAATTCGTCGTGTGGTCTTCGTAGTTTTCTCGCGTTCCTCGTAAACTGATACTGCAGCCGAACCAGTACATCGATGTCTTGCACAATTGTGCTGAACGTTAACGCAACATGTAAGGGCCTTGAATGAAAAACATATGCAGAATCCGGTACTCGGTTACAATAAGCATCCAACTTACCGTGACCGGTAGCACAACCCAACTCGAAGCTTGTATCCGCGGCAGGTTATAAATGTCAGCCGAGCCAGTCACTTCAAACGTTTCGAGCAATATCCAATTGGCTTGGTTGCGCTGTTGGGCTGGTGAGTGACAAATCTGAAGAAGTTCGTGGAGGCGTCCAACGAGGGGGAGTGTCGAACCGGCTGCACGTGGGTCTTGCGCAAGCACGAAGTCTCCAAGTCGACACGTTTCACCGCTTGATGCGACCACGGACTGACAGGTTTGATAAAGACGGCGCTCGACATGTTGCAGCGCATATGGAGCTCGCGATGCTGTCATTGTCTTCTCAAGGGGTCGCGGTCGTGTCTTGTCATGCACGCATGATCCTGACATCCGTTCGACTCTAAATCCAATCGCGCGAAGTCACGAAGATAAACTCACCAGCTTCAAGGGTTAGTGGCTCATCGATAAGCCCAAAGTAATCTGCAATGACGTTGTGGAATGATGGTATGTTGATGTTGACCAGTGACTCGACCCCAGAACCTGGCATAAGCCAATCTTGTTCGTCATTGCTATAGGGAAGTTCAGTGGACACGGGCCCCCGAGCATGAAATTTACCACCAGACAAGAGGTGGCGGACACGATGACATCGGGCCATTCCGCGGGCGATATCCCGGGATGGCGCTTGTCTGTTACTGTGAATACTGTGATCACGGATGACGGCGTTGTAAGATTCAAACCCTTCTGTAGCAAACAAGATTGCCGGTCCAAAACGTCGAATGTGGTCGGGCAAGTGGCGAATAATGTGAAATTTCGGTTTATTGAACCACCGCGGTGTCCAACGTGCTGTGCAGTTCAGGAAGTGGTCAATTGCGACTTGCAGGACGGCCTAAACATATGTTAGTCAACGCGCGAAGTGTATGTGCGATACGTACCAGGTGCTCATCGATGTTGTCAATGCACGGCTGCCAAACGAGGGGAACGAGGGCAGATAATGCAAGGAATGCTTCATAGCATTCCCGGGGAATGAGGTCGTAAAGTACGAATGGTGCCGCCTGCGAAATAGCGCGGAAATCTCGTCCGGTGAGTGATCCAGCATATTGAACCAAAGTTTGGCCAGCCAGTGGAGGGATGCCGAGCCCTGTAACGTCAAATGATGCCAGCCGGACCTGAAGCTCTACCTTCTGAGCGTTGTTCAGCCTAGAGATTGCGTCGCGCCAGAAGTACTTCAGAAAACCAAGTAATATGACATGGAGAATCTCCACTGGGGTGTCTTGATGGGGATCAAGGCCTGAAACGAATGAGTGAAGAAACTGTCCGACCTTCGCAGAGGGCCTGTACCTTTAATCCTCCATACCGGACTCATGAACTGTTCGACTGGTCGGCCTTGAGTGATCGCGCTAACCGCCTCAGTATATCTGTCCGATCCTGCACGGATACCTTTCACATGTTTGAGGATGCGCTCGACAAATACATCCATATATGTGTCCTTGATGCCTGTGTCCGTCTTCATCTTGATATATCGTGTCTTGCCCTTGCCGCTGGTGACCTCGTGGAACATACTACGCAGCTTATTTACCGTATCTTGGCGTGTGCGGGGTGGGTTGGCCTCGAGGATCATAAGATATCAGTCTAAATGTGTCAACGAATGGGGCACGTACTCCAAGAAAGCGTCTTGCTCGATCCACAAGATCTTGCATTGTCTCGGAGCGGCGGCCCTTGCGTTTCGACTGATGCGTGACATCTCTGTGAAGAGATCCATCTGAGTCGGTTGCAACTGATCCTGTTTGAATGGAACAGGCATCGTCGTCAGAATTTGTGACTGCTATGCCTGCGAGATCTGGGCGTTGACTCGAATCCGCCCCTGCCCCATGGACCCAACAATTACGACAAAAGTATTTACCCTGCAAGCCCACATGGCATGCAAGTTCGCTTTGCATCGGATTGTCGCCAAGCATCGCCAGGACGGCAGGTATGACGAGAGCCATCTCCCTTGCTTCAATATCCCATGCCCAGACGCCATGCATTTGGGCATATCTGCAGCTCCGTGCAATGAGGATTGTGGTGGGCAAATAGGTTGAAATACGACTTACTCGAGTTGATCCACAATTCCATCAAGCATCTCTAAAGGGGGGGCAATGTTAGATGTGGCAAGAAAATGAATACTACTCTCTTTATGGACCATAACACGGGGGAGTCCGGCTGCTGTGAAAAGAAACGAGTTGTGCTTGTTCCATTTCTTCGATGTGTTGCCGGATGTGTCGTCACAGTAGAGCCATATCATGTAACTGAGGACGCGGTGTCCCCGTGCTAGCGTACGCCACCTATTGCCGACTGCAGGGTTAGTCAATGTCCATGGGAGGACACCGCATCCTCTCGTTTCTATCAAACCTGTGGTGCGGCTTCAATGAGCGCAAGCAAAAACTTAAGCCAGTACTCACCTATGATATTGCGTGGGTCTGGTTGACCATCCATCCGATAGGTTTGGAGCAGGTGCGGGAACGAGAGAAGGAATTGACTCGCCCGCACCTCCATAGTCTCATACATGTGGACGACATATCCACGTGTGTGGTCGCTCACAACAGGGTGAGCTCGCCACGCGCGACCCCAATACTCGAAGTCGGAGGAAGGGGAACCTGGAGTAGACGGTTTGGTGTACCAACGCTCGGGAACAACGACTGTACCATCCATCAACTTCATCGGTTCAAAAACATAGAAATCTTGCCGGCCCTTGCGTATCATAGGCGTGGCAACGGTGGGATCAATTTCATACAACCATCTTGATGCTTGCCAGGGTTGGTCAAGTCGGCCGCCTGCATCTTCAGGATAATGGCAGATGTGTGGGCGGACACGCGGGTTAGCCATCTCCTGTATAGGTTGACACTATCAGTTTACTAAGCGCATGTTGTATGTTTGACTTACTTGTGCGATGATGGAAGGCAGGTGATTAACATAATAGACGTGGCCCAGAGCGCCTTGATAGCGGACTGACGGGATACCGTACTGAGACTGGAGAGCGCTGTCAATATCTTTGAGTATCCTAGTGGAGGGGACGTTATCGACACCGAGGACAGAAAGTCCCCAGAGGATGACTTGAAGTTGCGCATCCGAGAATAAAGAGCGTGGGAGGTGCCGCAGAATGTCGAGGATGCATGTCTATTGATTAGTGTCGGTGAGAAGAGAAAGCCATCACTACGGAATAGACGTACCTTCTTATCTGGCCACGGAAACCATGTAGCGTTTGGAGGTGCGGTATCACCACGCTGGGCCGGGCGGGTTGCGCCTGGCTGAAGCAGCTCTGTAGATTCGCCGAATGCAATCAGTATAATCCGCCCTCGCCGTACAGTCTGGTGTTACTGACCTGGATCAAAATCTTCGCCTTCAACATCAGGGGAGTTCGATCCATCTTCATCCGAACAAATCAGATCTTCTCCATCGGCTAACCACCCTGCCAAGTTGCTAGCCATCGTCGTTAGTTGCTCGTCATGCGCACTCGGTACGTAGAGTTGGTCATGGTCAATGGCATCCCAGTCAAGTTGAAAAACATCATAGTTATCAGTATCAGGGGCAGCCGCCTGTGGCATGTATTGTGTGCCATGAGGTTCGAGTTCCGGGAGATCTGCTAGAAGGTTGTGAGCTGGCGGGCTCAAGTCGGGTCGGGTCGGGGAACTCCAAGGGCAAAGTGGAGGGGAGAGGAGGTGCTTGACATTGTCTTGATGCAGGATACTTTTCGCATGTCGTCGAGCAAAGCGGGCATCTCGCCACTTGCCGTCCTTGCAGGCCAGGCAAGACCATTTGTGCTTGTTGCGACCAATGCCTGCTGCCCAGACTACAAAACGTTTACGTTAGTTTGTGAAGGTGCATTTGCAATGCGGATACTATTATAGGGGCGTGTGACTTACACTGGGGATCGAACTCTTCAGTCATGACCGGTAATACAGCGGTGGGTTCGTTGAACGTTGAACTGAAGTTTGAACTTGTAAAATAATAAACTTAATAATGAGCACCACTGGATCCAGCTGTCAAGATTCATTTTGACTCATATCCACTGCAGTTTTAGATAAATTTGCGCTCTAAGATTGTGTCTGCGGCAAACTGCAGTGAGTTTGCTGCCCGCCCTAATCAGGAATGTGCCAGATTCATGTCTCGCGCGACTCAACTATCCGTAATTCTCAAATTATGTTTGTTTGGATCACAGGGGTGGCCGTGTAGAAGCCGATAACTCCCGAAGCAGCGCCTAATGATACGGGAGAAATAGGGATGCTGTTGTTGTTGGGAATTCATGATCAGTCGTTATGGGGTGTGCATTCTAATCTTACGGTCAATGACGTTCCCGGGCCGATTGCGAATCCTGAATGATGGTGATTGAAATCGGGAAGGGGCACAGCAAGGATCGTCAGTTAACTGCCACGATTCCCCATGCGACTGCTGTTGAATCGGTTAGCATTTATCTCGAGAGGTCAACCCATAGCAGTCGGCTACACAAGCAAAATCCGATAAAGAATTCCATTGGACGGGGCATAATTCAGACCGTCGAATAAAAAAAGGGGCTATGCTTGGACACATGACTCACCCATATACTCCGCCGGTGATTTTCTGGATGCCGGGCGGCACCAACTGACCAATCAGATTGGTACGCGATGTTCCACGTATGCCAGGGGGTGACGCGTCGCAGTTGACACGCACCTCGTGGAATACAATGGAACAGAACCTTGACTTTGCACGCTGAGCCGCAGTGGGCACAGGCAGCTGCGTGGACTACTGTGGGGACGCGACAAGCGGCAGGAGGGAGCCGAGGCAGCGTATTTTCAATCTCCGCATAGCAGTGGGTGAGTCATCCCCAGATTCCCATGTCTTCTGATTGGCTGCAGTATCCACGGTGGCTGTGCCTGTTCCTCGGCTGGGATTGAAAAAAAGCAGTGAAAATTTGACCCTATAAAGGACCTGCATCGAGTCACTCGACGTCCGCTCCTCATCTTCCCTCAAAACCACCATCTCTGGCACCTTAGCGCAGTACAGGAGAGCTGCGTCTGAGGCGTCTTCGTCCCCACAAACACCTACAAAAGCTATCCGTAAGTGACTCCGTTCAATCTGCATCTGTTTCATTGTGTCCTACGTGTGCTCTGTCTGCCCGGCACCACTGTGCGCAAACCGATATTCCATTCCCTGTAAACTCTGAAAAAAAAGAGTGTTTGCGCCGTTGCTGTGCTAATAACCTGTCAACAATGACATCTCCCCATCGTATGACGTCGCCCCAGAGGTCGCCCGATCTGTCTCGTCCGTCGCCTTCTTGGCACTCACGAACAACATCGGCGCCCTTCTTGGGGTCACGGCAGCATCAGTGCTCATCGAGTCACAATGAACTCTTGCCGCGCACGGGCACACTCGATAGCGAATGTCCTATGAACCCGCCACTGACACCATCCCCACTTGGTTCCAGACCTCCCAGGCTACCAACGTTGTCGCCTGGTCCCGACCCAAGCCCTAACACGCTTCCCCACTCCGCAATTCCACATCAATCGTATACACACTATCTTAGCGAACATGTCTTTCGCCGAGGAGAGCTTGTAAACGATTCGTCTCCGAGTCGACCAGGTCCATCGTCTTACAACGGTCAACATCTTGTTTCCCCACTCAGTTCACTTGAAAGTTCTCCACTTTCAAGATCCTCTCCTCGCCATGTTGCGATAAATCAGCCATCTGTACGTCCACGGACGTCACTCAACCCGGTCTTCAACAATATATCGGATCTCGCTGCCCATTATGGGATACCCCAATGTTTGCCCCCCGCACCTCCCACTACACGTAGAGCGGAACCAGAACCAAATTTCCCAGTCCAGAACGACTTCTCATCTGCACCAGATTTTACCAGTCTTTGCTCGAATTATTTAACTATGCTCTCCCAGAAGCCCGGCGATGAGTCCGCCGTTGGTGTCCACCAGGACACGGTGCCTCTCGCAGCCGCTTGCGAGGTATCGGATACGGACGCCATCCAGACAATAATACACGCGCTCAATGGTCGGTTATTTGCATGTGATTACTTGCGCAATTGGCTGATCGTGACACTTCAATTATCAGGCACACCAGAACTTCAGCCGTCGAATGATCTGAACGAGTATTTAACTTCGCCGCTATTAGATTCCCCCGCGGACGACGACTTGCTTACCACTCCTGCCGTCGGTTCCACCGATCTCGATATGGACATCTTCACGAGTCCATTACTCGGGGACTTCGCTGGTGATTCATTTGGAGAATTCCCTCCTTTGTTCACGAACTTCGATGGTGGTGTGCAGGAACAGCCGAAACCGCACTCCGACTCTCCCGTAACTGAATATGACGTCGACACTATGTATAAATTGTCTCCTACCACCCCCTACCTCGACTCCCCAATGTCACCGTTCGAGAGCAACATACACCAGCCTGGCCCAGCTAGGCGGAAAATGCCTGTTACTGGCACTCGCAAAACATCAAACCAGACGACCTCGTTCCTGTTGATGCTCCGACACAGCCTCGCAAGTACTTGACTCCATCTACTACCTCTCGGAAGGCGATCCCTGCCGTGTGGGCTCGCAAACGCTCACGCGAAGCTGCCTTTGGCGATGAAGAAGATCAGTTGCCTGAAGACGTGGGACCATCCATGTCCGAGCAGGAGGCGATCGAGGCTAAGCGTCGGCAGAATACCATCGCTGCTCGACGCAGTCGGAAACGCAAATTGGAGTATCAGAGGGAGTTAGAAGAGAGTGCTGAGCGATACAAGCGGGAGAGCGAAACTTGGAAGATGCGTGCGCAGAC